>CAVNZG010001662.1:0-52068 GCA_963693315.1 Diogma glabrata
GAATGCCTTTGCACAACATATAAGAGCATTTCATACATTTTGCTGCCAAAAAATCAATCTTATAGCTGTACAACTATTTAGAACATATACCAGTGTCAAGTGTGTTTCCTAAAAAGGGATTTTTTGATGATTTTCAAAATTAAATTTCTCATTCAATCGACTGACCTCACCTTGTTGGCACTTTTTTATTTAATCTCTTAAACCTAAATAGTACGGACCGTTGTGGCTTTTCTGGTATCGATAGTTATTTTGGGAGCTTTGAGTGTTCCTTCCCGAGCAGAAATTAGTTTGGGAAAGTCTCAGTACAGTCAGAGCGTGATCAGGTTCTAGTCAGTCCAGAAAGGGCACGCTGTATTAAAGCAACTCGTTGTGGGCCTGTTCCGGTTCTAATTTACTATTCCCCCGTGTAGGGTTTACCTTATATTTGAATATATCAGGCCCTGGTTTGGTTTTTCGTATTTGACCCTTAACTGAAATTTAATTTGTTTAAAATTCACTAGAAAAATTCATTCATTTTTGAAATATATAGTTTAAAATCGTTTCATTTAGGTATGTTTTAGTTATCGCTTCTTGGCTGAAAGACTATAATAATAGTGATTAAGGTGGTACATGTTTTAATTTTTTCCATTGTAATTTTTTTTACTGTAATTTTATTAATTTTATATATATATATATATATATATATATATATATATATATATATATATATATATATATATATATATATATATATATATATATATATATATATATATATATATATATATATATATATATATATATATTTATTATATAAATATATATCAGGGTTTGGTCCGGCTATCCCAATCAGGGCCTGGTCCGATTAACCTGATCAGGATTATCCTGGAAAAATGCATTACATTCAGGATCAATCCAGAGACTAGAACCAGAACCATTTTTCTTGCCGTTTTTCTTTATGTTCGCTTAAGCGGCAATGTTTGTCAAACCATTCGTTGCGTGGTTTTGGTGGTCGTTTTCCGATTGTTGTTTGTGCTGCGGATATAATGGTTGATTGAAGCGTTTTTCATGGTTCTTGTCTGTTTAATGGAATCTCAAACGGGGTGTCATGCTTTTCTATGCCTTGCGTCACTACTTCCTGATATTTGTTAAGCGTTTCCAGATTCCTGTGTAAGGTATTTTTGCTTGTCTATTAAATTTTCATAAAAACTTGCATTTGTACGTAAAGATAACAAGCATATGATTGCTGTCCTTTCAGTACCTCTGTATTGGATCGAACTTCAGTTACACTCGTTGGACTTGCCAGTTCAATTCACGTGCCACATTGCCAGTTCATTCACCATTCAATTCACCTACCACGATTTTTATACTGTCTAGAGGGATGTCATTGATGACTTCTTCGAGTTCAAGAAAGAACAGATCTTTAATGTGATCTGCTTTGTCTTCAGTAGGTGCATGAACATTTACGATCATTACAGTAAATTTGTGCGTGCAAAGTCTTAATGTGCATGTCTGCATATTTATTGGGTAGAAGTCGATAACATGTTGATTCACGCGACAATGTAGGAGAAAGCCAACTCCACCTCTGTTTGGATGACTGCAGTAGTAGAGAGTGTATTCTTTTGATGTTTCATAGATACCACTCCCTAGTGTGTAGCTATTAATTTCATTTGTCAGTTTTAGTAGATCTCCTGGTCTTCTGAGGCTTAACACTTTCTCGGCGCTCATTTTTAAAACGTAGTTCGTGTACTGTTTAAAAGGTCGTTCTTGTGATGAGTATGAGATAATCCAAGGCCAGTGCACAGAATTCATAACAAATAATTGTTTTACAGAAATGAGGGTTAGCCCTTTGCTTAACCCAAATGTTCATCCGATGTGACTGCGAAATTAAAAACATCTTTAAATAACTTAAAAAATCTTGAATAGGTTTTTTTGGTCTTCATATGTTTGCGTTTGTAATAAAATAGAAAAAATTATATTTTAACTATTTATTTATTATTATTATTTTATTGAAACCATATCTTCAACATAAGCAATAAAGCATTCAGCATAAAAAATAAAGCCTTCATTGGCAGCTTTGATAAAATTAGACTGATTTTTCGAGAGAAACACTACTAGTCGCGTACATAAATCTTGCACAAACTCTTCACGGCACAAACATTCTTTTTTTGGCGTATGGCGTACATATTTTTTTTACAATATATACAATATACAATATTTTATACAATATTTTTTTTGCACGAGTTGTTTTTGAAGTTCAATGCCGCCGCTGCCTCATATGAGGGAGCAAATTACATTTTATTCTTTCTAGGTAATAAATACTTATAAACAATGACAGCTTTCATGGAAAAAGAAATCTTTACGATAAATTTAAGTAAATATATATAAACCGCATGTAGAGATTGGACTTGGATGATATCCAAAAATAAAATTTAACAAGAGCCAAAATTGTAATCTTATTTGTTTGATAGCTGCAAAAAATTTAATCCTACAACATTAAATTCTTAAAAAGGACCCTATATCTTTATACATCGACCGGCCTTTATTTTTCCTTAATAATTCGCTTGCCACAACATGATTTCAAAATATTGGGAACAAGTTATTTCATCGAAACAACAAAAAATTTCATAAAGTTAGTGTTTTGATTTTTAAATAATAATAAAGAACAAATGGTGCCTTATTGAACTTACTTGAATACATTTTAATTTCAAAGTTCTAAGCTATAAGAAGATATTTAAATAATAAAATAATAAACGCCTTATTCTTGTCAAATTAAGTTTTATTTCACTAATATGTATTTCGACTAAACATCACTCGATTGGCTTGTCACTAAATACGTATTCAGTTTTTTAGATACTACTGTCGATGAAAGCATAGCTTAAATATTTCATCGATTAAAATATTTCATCGATCATCTAAGAATTGCGTTCTACTTACTTCTCAATTTTTAGTATTAGTATTATATTAGTTTGCTGTTGTTACGGTTGTGACACAATTGGTGACACGTTCTTTTCTCTCAATGATCTTTTCACGTTTTGCGCTTCCTTAAGAAAAATACCAAACTGAAAAAGATGCAATTGTCACAACAATTGATATTGATCGATCGATCAATATCGATTTAACTATATAGAGTTGAATTCATAAGTTTTTCGCTCTTGGTCCCTTAGATAAAAAATATTATAAAGTTGTTACGGTTGTGACAGGTGCATTACGGTTCTTACATTGTACAGAAATAAATAGAAATTCAATTATTAATACATTTATTACAGAGATTATGTAACCCAAAAGTGAGAATCTTTCAAACCAAAAAAATACAAATGAATTGGCATTATTTTTTTACAAACAAAAGTATACAGTGAATTCCCATTACAACGAATATTCCATTTTAACGAAATAAGTCCTTTTCCTCTTTTGAATTATGTTAATTGACTTAAGTTCTAACGAACTTCAATTGCAATACTCATACATTACAATATAATGGAAGCACTATATTTAAAAACTTGTTATCTTTGAAATACAATTTTCCCTGAACTTCCTTAGGGATCGGCAATAGCATTTAGTCTGTTTAGTTCAACATCAGTGTCAAAATTATCATTAGTAAAAAAAAATATAATACGACAACTTCCCATCTTTTTTTTTTGAAATATTCAACGCAAATTTTGCCATCTTGCACGCAATCGTAGTGCCCAATAACATTGCCATATGCAATATAAATATATTGCGACGCTGATGCATAGGCTGACTTCACCACAGTTCTGGAAACAAAGTGTTCTGGATATATAATGAGCTAATTAATATCTATCAAATACTTTAATTAAAAGCAAACCAATGTTATAGATTTCGCGTAGTTCTAATTATGAAAATATTAAAGGCAGCAGTAGTATCCCAACCAACATTAATTCTGTTGTACGAGAAAAAGTAAAACCAAATTTTTACCGGAAGTGGCAAACAGGAAGTTGAGATGCAGAACTGTTGTGAACCGTACTAAATGGTTATGTATCAAGTTTCATCTAATTCAATTATCAGGTTCAGATGTTATTGAGCTTTCAAAAAAACAGGTATATGGGACAGCCCCCACAACTTTGTTCACTATCGCTCAAAAACTAATCAGTTCCTTGCCATACATAGTTGCATTTTTTTCCAAAGTGTTATGAAAATTTATTCACGAACGAATGCTGTGTGCTCCCAACAAACATTGAAAAAACTGTGACACAGTAAACAGGTGTTCGGGAGGCCCCCCCGCCACTTACTTCAATATTGTCCAAAAACTAATCAGTTCTTTGTTATTAAAGTTTCCATCTTTTTTCTAATTGTCATTAAAATAAATTAATGAATGAAGTATGTATGCTCCCAACAAACTTTAAAAACAAAGTGTGAAAGTCAGCATTTGTATGGTAGACCCCCCGCCACTTTGATCAATGTGTCCGAAAATGTGATAATTATCTTCTTACACTAATTAAAACCTTTTACATAAGTTTTATCATAATCGCTTTATTATTGTAGGCTGTAGTGTGCATAGAGGTACTGAAAAAACTTCAAAAAATTACAAAAAAAATTTTTTTTACCGGAAGTGAAAAACCGGAAGTTGGGATGCAGAACTATTGTGAACCATACTAAATGATGATGTACCAAGTTTCATTCAATTCGATTATCAGGCACAGATGTAATTGAGCTTTAAAAAAACAGGGGCTTCGTGAATCCCACACCACTTTGTTCACTATCGCTCAAAAACTAATCAGTTCCTTGTCATACATATTTGCATCTTTTTCCAAAGTGTCATCAAAAATTTATTCACGAACTTATGTTTTATGCTCCCAACAAACATAAAAAACATTGGATAAAAACCACTTGTTGTATGGTGGACCCCCAATTCTTTTTCCAATGTACCCCAAAAGCTGATAAAATCTTTCTCATGATACTTGAAAGCTTTTACCGATGTTTCATGAAAATGGATGAGTAATTGTAGGCTACAGTAGGGATAAACACTTGAAAAAAAACTTTTTAACCGGAAGTGACAAACCGGAAAATGGTGTGCAGAAACCTGTACAAAACCTAATATACAAAGTTTCAATAAGATCATAAGCCGGAATTAAAAGTTATTTAAGATTTAAACTAAGAGGTGTTCGGGAGACCCCCCGCCATTTTGTCCAAATTTGAAATGAATTCAGATCTTCCATTTTCAAGTGAACTTGTATCATTTGCAAATGTTCATCAAGATCCTATGCAGAAAGGTCACCCACACGCCCACCTATCCACGCACATACAGACGTACACCAAAATTTTTATTGGCTATTTAGATAGAGGATGGTCCAAAATAAAAGAAAAAACAAAATCTGGGGTATGTAAGATTTTTTTTCACGATAGAATGCATTAATTTACATAATTTAAAGTTGTGGTAAAGTTAAAATAGATTAGTGTTTTTGGTAAAATTTATTTATTTGTGAATGTTTTTTACTTTGTGTAAATGTTCTTTTTACCCAAGTAGGTTTTGCCAGACATTGACATACGGCCAAGCACAGGCCCATTAATGGTTAACAGTACTTGGTTATCGTTATTGAAAATAGCCAGTATATTGTTACCTTTGAATGGCCAAGTACGGGCCCATGAATGGAAAATATTGCTTGGCTATTGTTATTGGGCCAGTACTGTTGCCATAAATTTGCCGATCTTTGTCATTTTTTTTAAATTTCACTAGAGTATTATCTCTTTTAGAAATACATAGTTTGAAAAATTTCACGTATAGTTTAGTTATCGCCTTGTCGGTTTAAAGACTATGATAATATAGAAACGGTTGGTATATGTTTTAATTTATTTTCATTTCTATTTCATTTTAATTATTTTGTAAATAATTTATTTCAAATTATGTATGAAAATATTATTTTATATTTTATTTAATGGCGGAGTACTGGCAGTCATGTTTGCCATTACTCAGCCATTCTTGCAACTGAACCAGTTGTATGGGGAGTTTTGAATTTTTTCCGTCAGTTTTATTTTATTTTAAATTAGTTTGTGTTTAATTTATTTAAATTTACATATGATAATAATTTATATTTTTTTTTTTAACGGCCCAGTCATGGTTGCCAGTGTTTGCTCATTACTACAATGGTGGTCATCATTATTGGCCCGTTACTAGGCCAACTGTACAACCTTGTATGGGCCATTGCTGTTGTTTTTTCTCTGGCCCATGAATGGCAACCATTTATTGTCCGAAGTTATCGTCCAGTAAAATTATGTTAATGGCCCAGTCGTGTCATTAGTAAGAAGTATTTAAATTCTTTCCAAACAAAATGGCGGTCAAAACCACATGACATGGCTCGTTAAACCAACATTATTTGATTTGACGTGGCAGTGCCCATATTACGTGGTTTTGACCGCTATTTTGTTTAAAAAATATTAACATACCAATGAGTGTTATGCGAAATATTTCACACCTGCCTTTAAAAACCTAAATACACCTTGTTTAATAATTTTGCTACATTTATTCATAACGATATTTGAAGCTATTTCAAAGTTATTTAAGCTAAAGCTATTTTGATGAAAAAACACCCTTGTCACGTGACCAAGGACGCCATTTTGTTTTCAAAAGTATTAAAATTATATATTTACGAAGATTATCTAAGAATCATTGATTGAAGCCTTTTTGAAACCTCTGTGGTACTGGAAAAGGTGTTTTCCACGATTTTGCCCGCCATTTTGAATTCTAGGGCTAAAAGAATTTTTGTTCTTATAGTTTTTAAAATAAGGATGCCGAACCTCTCAGTTAAGCTATTGTAATCCCTAATCAGGTTCACGAAGCCAGTTTTATAATCGTTTTAGTAAAAAAAAAAGTTTAGGTCATGTGGTTTAGGTGGAATTACTACATCTAGAATGTAGATTCACTGCAAAAGCCACTCGGCATTAAAAACTAGAGGTCCATGCATTTCATCTGGCTACCTACAAAACTTTAATAAATCAAACCAATTTTGAACAAGGGGGAGGTCATTTGTTCACAAAGAATGCCTCATATATATATATATATATATATATATATATATATATATATATATATATATATATATATATATATATATATATATATATATATATATATATATATATATATATATATATATATATATATATATATATATATATGTATATATATATATATATATATATATATATATATATATATATATATATATATATATATATATATATATATATATATATATATATATATATATATATATATATATATATATATATATATATATATATATATATATATATATATATATATATATATATATATATATATATATATATATATATATATATATATATATATATATATATATATATATATATATATATATATATATATATATATATATATATATATATATATATATATATAGTATTTATTGAGGTTACTGTTGGCACTTGGCGAAACATTATTAATAATAAATTTATTTTAATAAATGAAACACTTGTTTGTATTCCGCAAATTAATTTTTGTTTCTAACTTTATTTATTTTGAAAATAAAATTAAAATTAAAAACAGCTCGACCGGTTTCGGTTTTTACACCATTTTCAAGAGCTTCAAAATTGTTACAAAGAAAAAATAATGCAACATGTCATTTATATACAAATAAAATTAAATTAAAAATGAAACTAGATCAAAAATGAATACAAAACAATTTTTAAAATTTAAATGATAGTAAATTCAAAGAGCTGACATTTTTTAAAAACTATTGTTTATCCATTAAATATTAAAATTAATATATGAAATAATGACTGCATCTTGGTATATAACAAAAGGAAATCACAACACAATTTAGAATTTTCTGAAAACAAGTAAAATTTTGTGTTAAAGAAACAGATCTGGGTTGGTTAAAGCCGAATAAATGACATCTGTTTGTAAATTTAATAAACTTTTATTTAAATAAAGAGCTTTACGAATTTCAAACGATTCAAGAATATCAAGTTTGGGGCCTTTAGTTTCAACATGATGAATTTTTAGATTTTCGTTATTAAGAAAACAGCTATTATGGTTTTCGTTAATTAAATGGTTAGAAAAAGTTGAACTTGTGTGTCCCAATCTTAATGCCCTAAAATGTTCTGAACATCGCTGCTTGAAATTACGACCAGTTTGACCTATATATATAGCATTACAATCTTCACAACTAAGTTGGTAGACACCAGATTTCAAAATTAAATTTTGTTTAGGTTTGTTGTTAACTAATAAATTATGTAAGTTGAAATTGTTGTAAAATGCACAGCTTAAATTTGTATATTTAGATAATGTATTACCTAGTTTCTGACTTAAATTACCCGAATAATGAATTTTGCGCCAATGTTTAGTATCTTGTAATGAATTTGGATAAATCAAATTGTAAGCAATACGTTTTAACTTTCGTTGAAGGATTTTGTGAACTAATTTTGATTCGAAACCGTTGTTTTTAGCAATTAATAAAATTAAATTTAGTTCTTTTTGAAAATTTTGGTCAGAAAGTGGTGTTTTAACAAGTCTCTCGACGAGTGAAAAGATTGCGGCATTTTTTGCATTAAAAGAATGATTTGATGAAGAATGTATTAAAATATCAGTACATGTAGGCTTACGATATATGTCAAATTCAAAATTAGTTGTAATATGTTTAATTTGAATATCTAGAAAATTTAAAGTTTTATCAATTTCCTTTTCAAAAGTAAATTTAATTGAAGGATGTTTTCCATTAAGTAAAATAAGAAAATTGTCTAACTGTCTTTCTGTACCGGTCCAAAGGCAAAGAATATCGTCTACGTATCTATACCAAAATAAAATATTACTAGCTTCTTGTAAGTTAGCATCTAGGAATTGATGTTCAAACCAATCCATAAAAATTTCGGAAAGTAAGGGTGATAAAGGCGAACCCATAGGGAGTCCGTCAGTGAATTTAAAAAATTGGTTTTCGAAAGTGAAATAATTTTGTTCCACGCAAGTCCTATATATAAGGATTAACTCATCTCTAATATCGGCAGATAATACATTTACGTTTATAATTTGAATTACAATATCATTAAGTATATTTAATGGAATAGAAGTAAACAAACTTGATACGTCAAACGATATTAATTTAGAATTTAGAGGAACTACAACATTTTTAATTTTATTAATGAGATCTAAAGAATTTTTAACTGAATATTTGGAAACAAAACCAGTTTTTTCAATGAAAATATTTTGAAACTTTTTGCAAAGTTTGTAGGCAGGAGCACTACAATATGAAACGATTGGCCTAATTGGTATATTTGGTTTGTGTAATTTTGGTAGTCCGTAAAGGACAGGTGCAAACGGATTCATTTGTTTAAATTGAAATGCTGTCGAAGGTGGTATCAAATTAGTACATGAAGAAAGACAATTTGTAACAGATAGTTTAAATTTATTTGTAGGGTCGGTTCGAAGAATTTCAGCATTGCTATCAAATAAGAAGTCATTAATTTTTTGGATATATAAAAATTTTTAGGTAAAATTGTGATGGTATCAAGAAAAAAGAACAAAGAAAAAAGAACTTACCAACAATCATTTATGGTTTAATACACGCTGTAAAAAATTCAAAATTATACCAAACTATATTCAAATTTATACCCCAATTAAAAATGATCGTGCATTGAAAGCTATTCACATAGGACAAGCAGCGTGGCTCCAGGCTGAAATAAATTATTTATATGCTACACGGAACAATATTTCAACACACCTAAAAGTTGCACATACTGAAATGTTGTATAGATTACATCCTACAGAATTTCATGTAATTGATATTTATTTAAGAAATGAAGTAAATGAAATTGCACATCAACAATATTTACTACAAAAAAAGAAGTTGGAACAACTTTTGATCATTAATTTTCCTGAAACAATTCCACAAGAAACATCTCATGAGTTTTTTAAAAAAATTGAAAATTTATCAACTATTAATTTTACAATAGAAGAAACAAATTTGTTGAATAAAGGACTGAAGTTTGCACCAGTTAACACTAATGTTTCCGACAATTTATTTAAAGTGGCTGTTGATGTGGAAGTCGCTTTATCTGGAAGTTTTAACTGTTCCATTAACAAAAACAACCTAAAAGCTATTTGTGCCGAAGAAATTAGATGTGAAAAAAACCAAAATTTAAGTATAAGCCATTTAGATTCTAAAAATTTAAATTTAGTTAAAACTATCAAATCCAAACTTCTTTTAAATGACTGTATTCTTTGTAAAGCTGATAAGGGAAATACCATCACAATTTTACCTAAATTTTTATATATCCAAAAAATTAATGACTTCTTATTTGATAGCAATGCTGAAATTCTTCGAACCGACCCTACAAATAAATTTAAACTATCTGTTACAAATTGTCTTTCTTCATGTACTAATTTGATACCACCTTCGACAGCATTTCAATTTAAACAAATGAATCCGTTTGCACCTGTCCTTTACGGACTACCAAAATTACACAAACCAAATATACCAATTAGGCCAATCGTTTCATATTGTAGTGCTCCTGCCTACAAACTTTGCAAAAAGTTTCAAAATATTTTCATTGAAAAAACTGGTTTTGTTTCCAAATATTCAGTTAAAAATTCTTTAGATCTCATTAATAAAATTAAAAATGTTGTAGTTCCTCTAAATTCTAAATTAATATCGTTTGACGTATCAAGTTTGTTTACTTCTATTCCATTAAATATACTTAATGATATTGTAATTCAAATTATAAACGTAAATGTATTATCTGCCGATATTAGAGATGAGTTAATCCTTATATATAGGACTTGCGTGGAACAAAATTATTTCACTTTCGAAAACCAATTTTTTAAATTCACTGACGGACTCCCTATGGGTTCGCCTTTATCACCCTTACTTTCCGAAATTTTTATGGATTGGTTTGAACATCAATTCCTAGATGCTAACTTACAAGAAGCTAGTAATATTTTATTTTGGTATAGATACGTAGACGATATTCTTTGCCTTTGGACCGGTACAGAAAGACAGTTAGACAATTTTCTTATTTTACTTAATGGAAAACATCCTTCAATTAAATTTACTTTTGAAAAGGAAATTGATAAAACTTTAAATTTTCTAGATATTCAAATTAAACATATTACAACTAATTTTGAATTTGACATATATCGTAAGCCTACATGTACTGATATTTTAATACATTCTTCATCAAATCATTCTTTTAATGCAAAAAATGCCGCAATCTTTTCACTCGTCGAGAGACTTGTTAAAACACCACTTTCTGACCAAAATTTTCAAAAAGAACTAAATTTAATTTTATTAATTGCTAAAAACAACGGTTTCGAATCAAAATTAGTTCACAAAATCCTTCAACGAAAGTTAAAACGTATTGCTTACAATTTGATTTATCCAAATTCATTACAAGATACTAAACATTGGCGCAAAATTCATTATTCGGGTAATTTAAGTCAGAGACTAGGTAATACATTATCTAAATATACAAATTTAAGCTGTGCATTTTACAACAATTTCAACTTACATAATTTATTAGTTAACAACAAACCTAAACAAAATTTAATTTTGAAATCTGGTGTCTACCAACTTAGTTGTGAAGATTGTAATGCTATATATATAGGTCAAACTGGTCGTAATTTCAAGCAGCGATGTTCAGAACATTTTAGGGCATTAAGATTGGGACACACAAGTTCAACTTTTTCTAACCATTTAATTAACGAAAACCATAATAGCTGTTTTCTTAATAACGAAAATCTAAAAATTCATCATGTTGAAACTAAAGGCCCCAAACTTGATATTCTTGAATCGTTTGAAATTCGTAAAGCTCTTTATTTAAATAAAAGTTTATTAAATTTACAAACAGATGTCATTTATTCGGCTTTAACCAACCCAGATCTGTTTCTTTAACACAAAATTTTACTTGTTTTCAGAAAATTCTAAATTGTGTTGTGATTTCCTTTTGTTATATACCAAGATGCAGTCATTATTTCATATATTAATTTTAATATTTAATGGATAAACAATAGTTTTTAAAAAATGTCAGCTCTTTGAATTTACTATCATTTAAATTTTAAAAATTGTTTTGTATTCATTTTTGATCTAGTTTCATTTTTAATTTAATTTTATTTGTATATAAATGACATGTTGCATTATTTTTTCTTTGTAACAATTTTGAAGCTCTTGAAAATGGTGTAAAAACCGAAACCGGTCGAGCTGTTTTTAATTTTAATTTTATTTTCAAAATAAATAAAGTTAGAAACAAAAATTAATTTGCGGAATACAAACAAGTGTTTCATTTATTAAAATAAATTTATTATATATATATATATATATATATATATATATATATATATATATATATATATATATATATATATATATATATATATATATATATATATATATATATATATATATATATATATATATATATATATATATATATATATATATATAGTTATAATCCCATAGTATCATCAAGTCATATAACAAAACTGCTTTCTCACGAAAAGTGCTATCAATGCAAAATAGCATAACTAGAAATATGATGGAATGTTATCAACCAGACATAACATGTAACAACATGATAGAAGAATCAAATATCATAAAACATATTATAATAGAATATGCTGAGTGGTTGTTTTGTACCTTTAGATTTATAAAATTTAGTTTTTATAGTTAGTCTAATTTTTAAACTCTGTAATGTAACATGTATTAAATAAATTGTATTAAATAAATCATTTTTTTTAGAATTTATTTATTCATGAAACATAACTGGCGCAGCCGTGCGGTCTTGTGAGTGTTATAGTAAAGTGTAGTGTAATAATTTGGTGAATAAAAACCAATAAATAAGTGAACCCGTCGCGGTAAAATAAGGTGAAATTTTTTTTTATCAGACATCTCTAGCTGAAGTTCCTATAAGAACGCGAAGAGGATTTGAGGTTCCACCACACTATATATCAACTTCACTTGGAACCAGCTCAACACGACGAAAGATACGATTCAAAGGTAACGCACTACAAGATAGACGTTTACATTGAATACGTATTACCAGGTAACCTATTTTATTTTATTTTTATATTGTGATTATTGTGATTATATTTAGTGAAAATTTTGTGTTTGTGAACGTATTTTATATATAAAGTTTTCAAAAATAACGTTAGTCATCCACGACAGTTAATTTCAAAATTTTCATGGAAGCGTGTACTACAAGATAGGCACACATCCAAAATATTTCCAAAAATAACTCTAAAATCATATAAAATAGTGTTACTAAATTGACAAACGCGCGCACTACCAGATAGACGCCAACCTGTCACACTGTCCACTACAAGATAGAGACAGTTCAAATTAATACTATTATATCCTTTTTATGAGAAAAAAATTGGCAGATATATTCGATCTGAATAGAAATATAGCCAACTCAGAAATGGACCCAGTTTTAGAGCGACTAGAGGCAATTGGTGCACAGTTGCAACATTTAAATAACAAACAAGGTGAGCATGATCAATTGTTGACATATCTCAACCAAAAATTAGAGCAACCCCAACCACAAATTCAGGAACAAATTCCTGTGGTTACAAATAGGGCAAATGCTCTAGATTTATTTAGGATCCCTGATCCAATAAAATCAATACCCACGTACGATGGGAATAGAAAACAACTTTCGGCTTGGATAAAGACAGTTGAAGACACACTGAGTGTATTCGAACCATTAGTGTCAGAACAACAATATAGTCTTTATTTACAAACTATTAACAACAAAATAGAGGGGAAAGCCAAAGATATACTATGTCTGGCTGGTAATCCCAAAACATTTAATGAAACAAAAGAAATCTTGCAGGAATCTTTAGGAGACCGGCAAGAACTATCGTTTTATAAGTCACAACTTTGGGCGACTAAACAAAACGAAACAATGAGTATCCACGGATACTACAATAAAATAAAAGAAATAGTTCAAAATATTAAATCATTATCCAAACAAAATATTTTGTACAATAATGCGTGGCATGCTATCAATGCATTTATCGATGAAGATGCATTAGCTGCATTTCTATCAGGACTACGCAAACCCTATTTTGGATATGCGCAAGCTGCAAGACCAAAAGGTATTGAAGAGGCATATGCATTTCTTTGCAAATTTAATTGCAATGAACAAATTTCAAGTAATTCAAGAAAAACCAACACACAAGTATTTCAGAATACACCACAAAAACAAAATCACGGTTTTATTAGTCAAAACAAAACTAACGTGTTTCAACCAAAACACAATCAAAATTTTTCAAATTATGAGAAAAAACCGACTTATTCGGTAAGAGAAAGACCAACACCAATGGAAGTGGATCTTTGTATGCGTTCAAGAAATACATTTAATAAAAAAATAATAAATAATCACGAAACTACAGAGGATACTCAAGAAGATTCATCCCAAAGTTCAGAAATCGAATATTTAGTTGAAGATAAAGAAGATGAACATAATGGAAATTTTTGCGTAAACGCGAATTCAGATACGGAAGACTAAATTTTCTCCCATATTTGAAGTGCTACAATGAACGATTGGGCCGCGTTGTAACACTTTTAATCGATACTGGTGCCAATAAAAATATAATCAAACCAGGATTAATTCCTTATAGTTCATTAGAAAATTCAAAAACATCTTCAAGTAATATTATAATAAAGAATATTTTAGGTACACATAATTGCGATAAAAATTTTAAAATTAATCTCCTAGGTAATAATTTACCAGCACAAATTTATTTTGAACTTGAATTCCATAAATTTTTTGATGGAATATTAGGCTCAGAAACAATGGCTAAAATGAATGCCAAAATTGATTATAAGACAAACTCAATTTTATTAAACAATTCTAATTACAAATTTGATCGGTATTACCCTGAGGAAAATTTTTATAATCATATAATTACGATACAAACCACAAACAATGGCGACTGGTTTGTACCAGAATTTCAAAAATTAAATAGCGATATAATAATCAAACCCGGTTTATACAAAGCGGAGAATTTTTATACAACAATGACGGTGTTGACAAATTGTCCAAACCCACCGGAAACATTACCAAAACTGAAATTAGATGTTAACAATTTCGAAACATTCGAACCAATTCCATGTAAAAATGAAATAATTGATAGAAACACTATCAAAAGCCTAATCCGAACAGAACATTTAAGTAAAAATGAAAAAGACATTTTACTCGATACAATTTTTAAAAACCAAGCAGTATTGTTAAAACAGAACGAGAATTTGTCATCAACAACAATAATTAAACATAAAATTATAACAAAAGACGACAATCCGGTTTATACGAAAACATATCGATACCCACATCATTTTAAACCTGATGTAGAGGAACAAATTCAGGAAATGCTAGACAGTGGCATTATCCGAAATTCTAAAAGTCCTTATTCGGCACCAATTTGGGTCGTTCAGAAAAAACAAGATGCTTCGGGCAAACGGAAAGTAAGAGTTGTCATCGACTACCGTAAACTAAATGAAAAGACAGTAGATGATAAATTTCCAATCCCACAAATAGAAGAAATTCTAGACAGTCTCGGAAAATCTGTATATTTTTCAACCTTAGATCTAAAATCAGGTTTTCATCAGATTCCTTTAGACCCAAAATCTCAAGAAAAAACAGCTTTTTCAACAGACAAGGGACATTTTGAGTTCAACAGAATGCCTTTTGGCTTAAAGAACGGTCCTGCAACTTTTCAGCGAGCGATGAATAATGTATTGCAAAACCTAATAGGAAATATATGCCATGTATATCTTGATGATATTATTATTGTTGGATATAGCTTAGATAACCATATACAAAACCTTAACACTGTTCTCGAAAGATTATCGCATTTCAATCTTAAAATTCAATTGGATAAGTGTGAATTCCTAAAGAGAGAAACAGAGTTTCTTGGTCATATAATCACACAAGATGGAGTTAAACCTAACACCGATAAAATTCAGAAAATTCTGGAATGGCCATTACCAAAAACTGCTAAACAAATTAAACAGTTTTTAGGACTTTCAGGTTATTACAGAAGATTCATAAAAGATTACTCAAAAATTGCCAAACCCATGTCAAAGTTTTTAAAGAAAGATCAAGTTGTCAACACAAAAGACGTCGAATATATAAGAGCTTTCGAAAACTTAAAAAGAATTTTAGCTACAGATCAAATTTTAGCATATCCCGATTTTACTAAAGAATTTATTCTAACCACGGATGCATCAGATTTTGCGCTAGGTGCAGTCCTCTCTCAAATCCAGAACAATATAGAAAAACCTATTGCGTTCGCTTCAAGAACACTAAACGCTACAGAGATCAACTACGCAACCAACGAGAAAGAAGCTTTAGCTATAATATGGTCTGTCAAGAAATATCAACCATACCTGTTCGGCAACAAATTTACGTTAGTAACAGACCATAAACCACTTACTTCCATTAAATCATCCGAAAAAAATTCAAAAATCTTAAGATGGAGACTTGAATTGGAGAACTACGATTATAACGTCGTCTACAAAGAAGGCAGAGCAAATGTAGTAGCAGATGCGTTAAGCAGAATGCCTACAGTAGATAACGAGGTGAATATAAATATAGGAACAGATAACACTCCACGTGAATCTGAAGCAGAAAATCTTCCCAATAGGGATAGTGACATAGACACTATTCATTCTGCGGATACATCCGATGATTATTTCATCCACTTCGCAGGTCGTCCTATAAATTATTATAGGAACCAATTATTTTTCAAAATTTCAAATCTAGACACAGTAATTTTGGAAGACATATTTCCAAACTATAAACGAGTAATTATTTCGAAAAAATCATTTCAAAAAGAAGATATTACAAATTTCATAAAAGAGTTTCATAACGGTAAACAAACAGCAATCCTGGCACCAGAACAATTGTACCAGACAATCCAGGAAGTATTTCGAGAAAATTTCTCACAAAACGGCCATTTCGTTTTCGCTACAGAAAAGGTCGAAGATGTTAAAAATGAAGAGCGTCAAAATGCAATCGTAGTTAAAGAGCACGAAAGAGCCCATCGAGGGGTGAATGAAGTAGTAAATCAGATCAAACGATCCTACTTTTTTCCTAAAATGAGTAGTGTGATCAAACGACATATCAATGCATGTAACATATGCAATGTTCATAAATACGACCGAAAACCGTATAATATAAAAATATCTCCGCGACCGAGCACTAAAAAACCATTAGAACGAGTGCACATAGATATTTTTAATATCAACAAAACAAATTTTTTGTCCGTTGTTGACTCATTTTCTAAACATTTACAAATGATTCCAATCGAAACTAAAAATCTATTGGATACAACTACAGCTCTAACGAGGTATTTCACTCAATTCGGAATTCCTAACGTTATTTTCTCAGATCATGAGACAACTTTCCAGTCACTACAATTCAAAGAATACTTAAGCAATCTTAATATCCGATTGGAGTACGCATCATCATCGGAATCAAATGGTCAAGTTGAGAAAACACATTCAACTATTATAGAAATTTTCAATACCAACCGTAATAAATCGCCAAACTCGAGTATTCAAACAGCGATAGAGTTATCAGTAGCTTTGTATAATAACTCGGTACACTCGTCAACCGGTTTCACACCGAACGAGATCATTTTTAATCAAAATAACTTAATAAACCCGGCAGAAATACAAGAACAAGCCAAACAAATTTTTAAAACGGTCAATACTAATTTAGAAAAAGTTATAAACAGAATAGAGAGACAAAATAACAATAAAGAAGATCCACCTAGATTACATGATGATCAATTGGTTTATCTTAAACCAAACATCAGAACAAAATCTCAGCCAAGAGGGCTGGAAACCAAAATTAAAAATGCAAACTACAAAACTTTTAAAACAATCAGGAATATAAAAAGAAACAAAAATAAAATTAAAAGATTAAAGAAATACTAATTTTGATTTTTACTTTTCATTTCAGAAATTTTTACTATGACAATATAATTTTTATTTGAATATCTTAATTAATTAATTATCCAAAACTGATTTTACAAATCTTACAAACCAATTTTACTATTCTTATCCATGTTAATAAAAACAAGAAAAATAAAAGCAAAATTCTAAATAAAAGAAATTCTCATTAGAAATTTTTATTGCATAAAAATTAATTAATATTAGAAATTTTAGAAAACAGTTTTATCAATCGATAATATTATCATCAATAATAAATAAAATTAAATCTAAAGTTAAAAAGAATATTGAATTGAAATATTGTATTGTAGTATTGTAGTATTGTATACTGAAATTTTTACTTATTATTTTGAAACATGGTTACTTTTAAAAAGTTATTAATTTTGACTATATTTAATTGTATCAATACACAAAAATTGGAAATAAAAAATTTGCATGAAGATCCAATTCTGTTAGAAAAAATAAACGAATGTAAAATTCAAACAGGGATCATAAGGGTCATACACCCAATTAATATAACAAACCTAGAAACTACCATAGAATTAATGATGAAACATATAGTTGATAAGATAGATAAGAATGAACTTGATTTGTATACAATAGTTAAGGAAAAATGTAAAAGGTTACATAACAACTTACTACAAATAAAACCACCAAAACGTCTCCGACAACGAAGATGGGATGCATTGGGATCAGGATGGAAATGGTTAGCTGGAAGCCCAGATGCAGACGACTTAAGGTTAATCAACGCTACAATGAATGGTCTAATAAATGAAAACAACCAGCAATACCAAGTCAACGAGCAGATCAACAAAAGAATTCAGCTACTAACAAAAACAATAAATGCAGTCTTAACCAACACATCGATAACCAATAAAATAGTTCTGAGCGAGTTAGAAATTATGACAGCAATTATGCAAATTGAAACCATCGATGCAATTATTGAGGACATCCAAGATGCAATAGTAAGAACCAAAATAGCACTGCCAAGCAACAAAGTTCTTTCGTTAAAAGAAATCATTGTTCTAAAAAATCTTTTGACTGAACAAGGAGTAAATATAACAATTCCAGACGAAGCTTTAAAATTTGTAACACCCAAAATTGCTATATGTGAGGAAACACTATTATACATATTAGAGGTACCAAAATTGGAAAATTTTACATCAACAACAATAAGACTTACTCCACTAGTTGTAAACAACAGCATTATCGAAAGTTACCCACAATACCTCATCAAAAACAGACAGAAACTATACACCACCATCAACTACAACAATTTTGTCCAAAAACATACAGATCTAAAAGAATTTAAGGATGAATGCATAAAACCACTAGTCTTTGGAAATCAAGGCAGCTGCAAAGTAACATGGGAGATCAACACAGCAATACAATGGATATCTGAGGGTAAAATACTAATAAATAATGGAAAGAACGTCGAAATAGTTACTAATTGTGGACCAGATGACAGAAATTTAACAGGAAATTTTTTAATAACAATCAATAATTGTACAGCCACGATAAACAACAAAGAATTTCAAGCTTATGAAATTCAAACCGAGAATGAGGAAATCCAGGGAGCACTTCACAGTATTCAAATAGTAAGGAAAATGAAAATTGTTCAGAACATAACAGCAATCGAACAGGATACCATTCAAAACAGGAAACTGCTACGACAAGTTTTTTTGAAGCAATATCATCACGAAAATTGGATATGGACACTTTCAGGAGGTTTATCATTATCATCCATATGTGTAATCGGTGTACTATCGTATATGTGCCTGTGTAAATGCTCGATAACAAAAACAGTGCAAAATTAAATTAACCTGGAAAATACCAAAGTAGCATACAATGACCTATTAAGGAAAGCCGGCATAGTAACAAAAGTCGAGGACGACTTTTCATCACCCCAGGGAGGAGTTATAATCCCATAGTATCATCAAGTCATATAACAAAACTGCTTTCTCACGAAAAGTGCTATCAATGCAAAATAGCATAACTAGAAATATGATGGAATGTTATCAACCAGACATAACATGTAACAACATGATAGAAGAATCAAATATCATAAAACATATTATAATAGAATATGCTGAGTGGTTGTTTTGTACCTTTAGATTTATAAAATTTAGTTTTTATAGTTAGTCTAATTTTTAAACTCTGTAATGTAACATGTATTAAATAAATTGTATTAAATAAATCATTTTTTTTAGAATTTATTTATTCATGAAACATAACTATATATATATATATATATATATGAGCAATTTCACGAAGATTCAACATCGTTTTGACTTGACCCCTTTTAATTTTGATTATTTTTTGTTTATAGATAGTCTTTGATAAATAAAAAATACAAGTTCTCTAAGAATTTTTTTTTCGACCAGGGGTCTTCACAGGGTGCCCCTCAATTTTTTGTTATTTTGTGATGTGAGTGCATTTTGACGAGCGATTGTAGAAAAACTACTCAATCGATTTTCATAAATGATATGTCGTTGAATAGGTATTAAAACAAAGGTTTTAAAACTGTACTGTTAATTTTTTGAAATAATTTTTAACGGTGTAACATAAGAAAAAAACGGTGTTATTGAAAAAAAGATGGCATAGCCTTTTTTTTTTTTTAACTAAATTGAAGCTTATTTTATATCTTACCACTTGTGAATGTTTAGTACTAGCGTTATTTTTTGTTTTAAAGATAAAATTCGTTGTGCATATGACTGTTGGGAATCAGTTTTTTTTGTTCTGAAGGAAAATTATAAAAATTGCGTTATAAACTAAGAGATTTTTTTTTTAATGTTAAATATCAAATATTTTATTATTAGATGAACTTTTTAAAATATTATAAAAATTATATATGTAGTAGAATAAATAAAATAAATACAATTGTTAAAAATGATTTACTTATTTTACAAACAGAAGTTTCTTTTGAATAGAAAAACACTTCTGCAATTATTTTCTTTGTATTAGATGGCATAAAAAAATGAAATGTTTATTTGGCACGTTTAGTAATCACTTGTCACTCTTATAAAAAATAATTTGACAGTCTCGACTGCAAACAAAAAAACCGTATAAATATCTAAATCTATTTAGGAACTTTTGACTGGAGAAGTATTATGTTCGTATTATGTTATTATGGTCATAGAGTAAAAGATTGTATTTTAACATTAAATTACAAATATTTTATTATTATTAATAATAACCTTCGTATCTCTATGAGGAGTTCTTTTGCCGAGCTCTCAGTGTCAGTCCAACATCAGGGGCAAACTCACCAGCCATCCGTTTTTTGCGTTTTTACGACGAATTCGTCTTTTCATTGGAATGTCATAGTCCTTCGATCTTTTCGCAGCAAGATCTATTGCCTCTTCTACAAAGTGGTTTCGTTACGAATTGAATCTATTTTTGTAACTAATTGATCAATATTCAAGCCTTTGCTTTGCAATCCTATCTGAGCACAGATATTATTTCCATTACAATACCATTCCAAAACAGAAGATAGCAAAGAAACGTAAAATCACATGCCACATGGATAAGGTTCTGTGCAGCGCCTAGTGTTTCCAATTATCCGTGATTTTAACTATCTGGATATCGAATAGTACGTAAAGTAGTTATCCGGATAAAAATTCGGATAGTGCCTTTAATAAAAAACATAGTTTTAAAAAATCAAAATCAAATCAAAAGCAATTAAAATTTATTTTCATCTGAAAAATAATATTTAAAAAATACAAGAGCGTTTAACATTGGAAACTGCAAACAATTTCTAGTTTTTATTAGCTTTCCTAGGTTAGGAATAAGTGTTTTACATGGCCTATATAAATTAAATTCCTTATGTCCAGTAATGAATAATTATTTGAACGAATAACTTTACTATTTTCGATTGGTGAAATCGTATTTTTCAATTCCATAACTAATGTACATTCGGTGAGTTCGGTCGGATTTGGAGAATTTTCATTTTCTTTATCTTCTTGATCTGCCATTATTTACTAAACATTTTCGGTTGTTTCGGTATCCGGAAACTTTTTATTAACGTTTTTGCATAAATGATAGCTGATGTCTTAGAAACATAACTAAAATCGTTAAAATTATCATTTCGGGATAATGGAATCCTGCAACAACATCATTAATGAAACTAGCTCAACATTTTTCCTTTTGTTAATAGACTGTCTTAATGTGATTAACTTTAAATATTTATAAATTACTCAAAATTGAACTGTAAGTTATAGGATTACACGGAAAAATATTGTTTTGTTTGTATATATAAAACTGCGTTCCAATAGAATTCTAAATGGTCTCTAAATTCTAAATCGTGGTAAATTTAAAAATTTAGCATGATATCATTCCAATTTATTTCTTCTAAATAATTATAAAAACACCAGTGACAAAAATCATATAATTTTTATTGAGTTGTTTGCATTAAAAACTAGAAAATAATTTATAGTTTCAAACATCAAAGTGAATAAATAATTAAAATAAATAAATTTTCTCTAACGGAAGATGACCAAAAACTGATTTGATACACAATATTCAATAATATATTGTTCTGATATTTAATAATACAAAAACTTTAAATTTTATAATAGAATTTAAAATTCGTAACAATTTTGAAATTTTAAAATTAAAGTGGAAGTTAATGTTTAACTGTCAGCTCAAATAAGTCTACAATGCAAGTTCAATGATTTAGTCAACTTGAAAATGTGCTAAATCATTTTAGCATTGCGGAGACCATTTAGCATTCAATTGGAACCCAGTCTAAATTACACTTCTAAAAATTCAAATACAAAACAATTGCTGGAATGATAATTCTTAGATCAACAAAACGAATTCGTCTATTATGAAAAAAATTAGTAGTAGCTGATTAAAATTTTTAAAAAGGTAAATAGCGCAAACAATTTTCTTTGTTTTAATTTACTTATCCGGATTTTTTTATGAATTAACCGGGTATCGGATAGCAAGATTCTTACGCATTATCCGGATAATGTCAATCCGGCTTAAACCGGATTGGAAACACTAGCAGCGCCTGTAGTGTCTACATTTTCTTGTTGATCACTTAACTACTCAATTACAGCCACAATTCCATCAATATTTTCGGCCAATACTTTTACTGCAGCATAATGAGGATACCAATGCGTTGTTAAGAGTCTTTTAACAGTTGCTTTGTTGTGTTTAACAAGCACTTCCCAGCGGCTAGTTGAAGCAGAAAAACATGTAAAAATGGCTTCCGCTGTTCCGAAAAATATTACACAACCAACATTTTGTGCAAATGAATGTTGTCCACATAAATTAATTGAATGATCTATGCAGCCGACAAAAATTGCTTTGTTTTGTTTTTTGCTTTAATAATAGCTTGCACTCCTCCATGTATACTACTCATAACAGCTGCATTATCATAACCTTGGGAATGACAATTCATAACATCTATACCGTCATTTTCATGATTTTTACACTGAAAAAAACATGTCCTATTCCCAATCGAAATGCAGTTGTCTCAACCTCACCGTGCGGGCAGATATGGCGAATCAAACTGCGAGATTGTTTCAACAACTGTACAATTATAAGCCGACAATCACATGAAATATTTATGTGAAAATAAAATATAGTTCAATTAATCTCAAATACTTAAATTTTAAAATGAAAAATTCATGATATAAGGCCAAAGAAATATGTTTTCATGGAAATAGTTATTAACTTTATTCAACTACTGTTATATTGGATATAACACTTTATATTTTAAATAAACCTCATGCTGTTGTCAGGCCAATGTTACTGAGTACTAAGTAGTTGTACCAATCACGGTGAAATTGTTTGTAAGAATCTTTTCTTTGCGTGAATAATAAACTGCCAACTTCGAGATGAAGTCGTCGTTACTTCAAATTTTTTTTCAGTGTAAGAATTTCATCGCTTAAATCAGTGGCTTTTTTCCCATGTAAAGGAAAAAATCCAAGGAATGCTTCCTTGATTTCCACTTTTCTACCATCAAGTTTCACATAACGAATCACTTCTGATATTTGATCAATATGCGAAATGTCAGGTGTGCTATCAAACATAATTCCAAAATATTTAACCGATTTAATTTCGTTGACAAGCTTAAACTTTACGTGGCTCGCTAAAACATTTATGAACTCATTTTGTACATCTGGTGAAAAATATGATACTTTTGGTAATTTAACATGCTCCAAATTCAAAATGTGTTCTTTTAACACTACATCATACTTTGACAATAGATTGACTAGTTCTAAAAATTGCCTTTATTTGAAGAACTTTATCTTTCATTATGTTCACAAAATGCTAGGTTTTGTTTAGATAAAAACAAAGTTATATCCAATAATCTGGATAAAAGATGTTTTCACTTCTTCATTATCTATTAATTGCAATGTTGAGTCTCCTATCGTTTTATGAAATTTTAACCTCATTTCCAAAGTTTTCCACTTTTCTAAATTCTCCAGATGTTCATTTGAAGTTTCATGGTCGGTTACTTTGGGATTTAGTTTTCACCCCTTCTGAAATCCAGTCGTAGATTTTGTATAAAGTAACAAACGACCCTTCTCTATTTTGAAAATGTTCACTTCCTTTTTTTATGATTTCAATGCGAACATTATCAAATACAAGTCCTTCAGGACTTAAGAGATGTATCACATTCCAATGTGATACATCTCTTAAGTCCTGAAGTGATTCACCCATGCAAATACAGTCTTCAATAGTAGAATCATTTGCAGCATTATCCCTGTCATTTTCAGTATATCTTTCTAATTCGTCTTCATCATAGGTTATCATTATTAATTCTGTATTGTCGCTGTTACTTTCTGAAGATGAGCCAATTTTCTCTGAGACATTCGTTGCATCAACGTGAGAATCAGTTTCTTTTGATGAACCTTGGATATCATCGGGTTTTGTAACATATTTAGAGATGGATCCAGATATGCTCTGAACTGCATCTATTTTAGCCTGTTTGGTCTTTCTCTGGTGGAACCAACTTTTTCTTTAAGAAGTATGAACTCCTCGTGGCATATTTATTTTTTGGGATATTTGCTAAACGAAATCCAAAAAAATATTTTTAATTATAGTAGGTATATCAGCAAAGCATTTATCCTAAATATATTTGTAGAATACATGTATGTCTAGCTTAAAATAGGTACACTGTCTTAACGACTAAATACACCGCCAAGAAAATTAATTTATTTAAATTTCCTTGTAACCACTTATATTAAATAATATTTGATAAAATGGAAGATACAAATCATATGCCTAATATCAGAGCCGGGACGAGGGGCAGGCAATCTAGGCACTCGCCTAGGGCGTTTTATTTGAAGGGCGCAGAAATTGAGAACACATTTTTTGTATTTAATATATTTTATACTACGGAGATTCGTTTTTTTTTGTTTTAAATTAAAATATCTAATTAGAGTCACAAGAAATCACAATGAAAATCACAAAGAAAATAGGTATCCTAAATATTGTAAAATTATTTAAAGGTTCTCTAAAGATTTCTAAGGTTCCCTTCATATTTACAAGATTCTCATGATTCCCTAGATTATCTGAAGAAACTCTGTATGTCCAAATGTACTCAAGATTTTTTGAAATTCTCAAGAGATTCGTTAAGATTCTCAAGATTTTGCGACGATTGTTAAGAATCTTTTTAAAGCTTCTCTAAATTTCTTGAATATTCTCAAATATTTGTCCCATGCAAGATGACATCTAATGACATTTTTGTTTTTATTGACTAATATAAACTTCAGAAATTTTAATTATGATAAAAAATCTGTGACCTATGTTTAACCTGAGTCCCGAATGACCTGATGCATGTAAAAAATTTGATTAAATAAAGAAATAGAGTTTTTGACGATTATAAATTACGGATTACAATATTTATATTATCCTCATAAGAATATTGGTTGGATGAAACAGTATAATCTTTAACAAAAGATTGAAAACAACAAGATTTTGAATATGAAAGCAATATATTTTTATTTCAATTTAAAATATATATTTGCATTTAAAAAAACTCAAAACCGCCGGTTTCATAGGTACATATTTCAAACGGTTGATTAATAAAATCTAGGAGTCCGTATAAAATTGAATTAGGAGTTTCCTATGTTTATTTATAAAATAAAATTTTTAAACCAAATTTATAAAAGACGCGCTCAATTCCTACTGACGTTGAGATTGATTTCAAAATACATATTACTTTATTTCACTTTTTATTCCAAATAAATTGGAATCTAAACAAGGGGCAGTGGTCACTCGCTTAGCGTCAGATAATTTTTCACAAAAATCATTCATAGAAAATGTTGCACAGAACCATAGGCGTAACTAGGTAGGGGCCCAGAGGGCCCGGCCCCCTCTAGACGAATTTTGGCCCCCCCTAGAACACGAAGCTCATGAAGCATATAGCAGTTAGGGAACTAAAGAATTTGCTGTTCAAAATTATTTCAAAACGGTAGCATCAATATCTAATTAAATTATTTGTTTTTTATTTGTGATATATGATCATCTCGATAGAAAAAACCACCTAATTAAAGTATCCCAAGCAACACAATAGGTGATTTTCAACTACAGTTTGGTGTAAATTCACCTAATTATGTAAAAATTACGTCGATTCAACCAGTTTTCTTGACTTTAAAATGAATTTTACTTATAGGTAGCTAATTAGGTTGATTATACGTATTTTTCGCCCAAAAAAATTATATCAAAATAATAGTAGAATTTACCTAACCTATACCTAATTTTTACCTAAAATCAACCTCAAAGTCAATTTTATTTTGAACACGTAATTTAGTCGCAAAATGAGGAGAGTTTTACCACATTTTTCACCTATTTTCAACCTCAAATAACATTTTTTCTAAGTTGAAAAACAAGGAAAATTACACCTAATTTTACCTAATTTTCCACTTCATAGTAAGCTTAAGTTTTGTAAGGTAATTTATAATCAAATATTTGGTAGAAAATAACTTAAAAACTAATCTATAAGTCGATTATACCAAAAATATTATTTTATTGTCGACCTCATCTACGAAAATTAGTAAAAATTTACTTAAATAAGAAATAAGTTACCTATTTAAAGGATGTAATTTAACAAAAAAAAATTATACGTAATATCTTATTGCTGTAATTACAAAAATTAGGAAACACATTTTTTTGAAGGATGATGTACAATTTTGTTTGATGCAATTTTTGTAAATTTAATTTGAATTTACATATTAGATAGAATTATTATTAATTATTAACAAATTAAACCAAAGTTATTTAGTAAATAATGAAACTGAGTAAAATTATTCATTATTTGTACCCTTAATAAAATTATCGACTAAAGATTAAATAATTATAAGATTTTCATATATGTTTGAATTATATTTATTTTTTTATAATGAAACACATATTGGGTTTTAGAAAGAAATTCAATAGACAATGGAAAATTAAATCTCCATAAAAAAGATTAATTGAATATGCCATTATACTTGTGCAATTAGCAGCAACAATACTTAAATTTTTATACAAAACGATGCTGGTGTACCAATAGGTAGAAATTCACTAAAATAGAACGCGTAGAAATTCCAATGCAACCAATTTGGTAGAATGTTACCAGTTTAAGTAGAAATTTCTTAAATAAAAGATTGCGACCTAATTTAGGTTATTGTCAACTTAAAATTAAGAAAAATTTTCTTTAAAGTCGAAAAATTATGTGAAATTTACTTTAAAGTAGATTTTGCTTAGTCCGCCATATTCAAACTTATTTTTGTTGAAAGTATTACTCCGCCATATTGTTATCTAAGTGAGATTTTTGGTAAAAGAAAATTATTTTCAAAGAAATGAAAAAAATATATTTTTGTATTATTTATTTTTTTTGAAGCCCATTAATATTTTTAGAAGTACAATCCTAAAGTCTATCAATAATATTTTTTTTGTTATAAAAATTCATTTTTAAACCATTTTATTGCGAAATATAAAATTAAAATTTATTATAAATTATATATTAAGTGAATTTTTCATCTTTTTCGAATTTGACATGTGATGCTCAAATACATATTATTTTATAATTGGTAAAGGAGAAGATAAAATTGCTTATAATATTACCTAGTTGGTAACTTACAACTAATTAGGTTGAAAATAGGTGCAAAGCAACCTAAATCGACGTCGATTTGACGTGGAATCTTCCTAAATTAAGGAAAAATTTACTTAAATAGGTAGAAAAAGTAGGAAGAAGAATACCTAAATAGAATATTTTACCCCTAAAATTACGTCGAATCGACGTCGAATTTTTCCCCACATTGGTCGATTCGATGTAATTTTACATCTCATTATTAAGGTTTTATAACCTTAAAGTCGAATTTTAATTACGATGTTACCAATTTTCGACTTATTTTGTTGCTTGGGATTAGAAATAAACCAAATCAAACTATTTATTGACAAGTATGAAAAAAATTTTTACAGTTCATATCACTGATCTTCATTTCAATTTAATAAGGAAATTTAATAAGTACTACCAATAATACTGCCACAAAAGTATCTACAAAATGGTCGTTTATCTTATCGGTTCACCATATTATCGAAGTTTAAAAGAGAAAATATTTTCTTTCCAACATGCCAGATGTCAGAATGTCAAATGAATTCATAATTTCTGGAAAACCACTCCTTCCAATTTTTTCAACGAAAAACATTGCAATAAAAACAATATAGACTTCGTTTTAAAAAATACGGTCTCATTGCTCCATAAGACCTAAAACCACACCGAAACACCAACACTACTCGTAGTTTCAAGTTTATTTGTATCGCTATTAGCAAATTGATGACGTAATTCGAAGTCTGATGGATTTATTTCTGGAATTATCTGAATTTTGTATGGCTGAAAATGAAGATCGTTTTGCACAGTACTGCATTAAATGGTTGGGGGAGTGTGTGATTACTGTAAACAATGAATTGTTATTTTTGGACTAGTTTTTATTTTTATTTTTTCAATAGCTTTGACACAGGGTTCAAAATATGTTAAGAAATTTAAAGACTAGAAATATTGATTTTATATAATTTTTCTTTGTTTGAAAGTTGCTAAGTAAGGATTTATAATTTATAATACAATTTATAATTTTATATGATTTTTTCCAATTCTAATTTGTCAAAAATGTCGGTTTTAAAAAGAACATTTTTTTTCTTTTATTTTTATGATTTAAAGATTTATTATTTACACAATTATATATCTAAATATAAACATAAATAACTGCATTAAAATCGGTAGATGTAGTAGCAATGTCGTCAAAAGTGACACTAAATACCGTTAATTTCACCGTTCATATTCTATAGGTGCCGGGTTACAGTGGCGTTAAGGGCAACTATATAACGGACGCACTCGCTAAGCCAGGGACTGAACTCGAACTTCTACAAGAAATGGAAGCTCTAAGCGGATCGTTTGCCCTTCTCAAACAACTAACGTATAGCAGGGGAAATGCGTAACCTATAGGGCGGTATTCAAACACCATTAGCTGCAAGATTAGCAGGTTAAACTTTCCCACACTAGACCTGCAGCGTTCCAAAGAATTTATATCCTTGAGTAGGCAGAATATTAGTTCATTGGTAAAGTCATCACTGGCTACTGGATCCTTGAAGAGCACCCAAGTAATGATTGAAGGAGCTGTAAGGATGAGGATCTGGAGGAACCAGTGTTTCATATACTTTGTACGTGTCCAGCATTCGACCATTTCGGCAAACTCATTTTGGAACGCACACATTTAAAACTATCACCGACCTGGGTAATTATAAAATCACGCCAATACTTAGCTTCATGAGAAGCTCCAAATAGTTCGAGTAGGGGACATTGGTTGGACCATTATTTTGGTCTGACTATGTCGTTCCGATGTTGTGTTTTTGGTGATAGTTACTGCAACCTAACCTAACATAAATAACCTAGCAAAAAAAATATATTTGATAGTGAATTTGAAAATAAACCTCAAATTGACAAACCCGTTATGTATTAAAAGAATGTTATCTAAGTGAGATTTTTGGTAAAAGAAAATTATTTTCAAAGAAATGAAAAAAATATATTTTTGTATTATTTATTTTTTTTGAAGCCCATTAATATTTTTAGAAGTACAATCCTAAAGTCTATCAATAATATTTTTTTTGTTATAAAAATTCATTTTTAAACCATTTTATTGCGAAATATAAAATTAAAATTTATTATAAATTATATATTAAGTGAATTTTTCATCTTTTTCGAATTTGACATGTGATGCTCAAATACATATTATTTTATAATTGGTAAAGGAGAAGATAAAATTGCTTATAATATTACCTAGTTGGTAACTTACAACTAATTAGGTTGAAAATAGGTGCAAAGCAACCTAAATCGACGTCGATTTGACGTGGAATCTTCCTAAATTAAGGAAAAATTTACTTAAATAGGTAGAAAAAGTAGGAAGAAGAATACCTAAATAGAATATTTTACCCCTAAAATTACGTCGAATCGACGTCGAATTTTTCCCCACATTGGTCGATTCGATGTAATTTTACATCTCATTATTAAGGTTTTATAACCTTAAAGTCGAATTTTAATTACGATGTTACCAATTTTCGACTTATTTTGTTGCTTGGGATTAGAAATAAACCAAATCAAACTATTTATTGACAAGTATGAAAAAAATTTTTACAGTTCATATCACTGATCTTCATTTCAATTTAATAAGGAAATTTAATAAGTACTACCAATAATACTGCCACAAAAGTATCTACAAAATGGTCGTTTATCTTATCGGTTCACCATATTATCGAAGTTTAAAAGAGAAAACATTTTCTTTCCAACATGCCAGATGTCAGAATGTCAAATGAATTCATAATTTCTGGAAAACCACTCCTTCCAATTTTTTCAACGAAAAACATTGCAATAAAAACAATATAGACTTCGTTTTAAAAAATACGGTCTCATTGCTCCATAAGACCTAAAACCACACCGAAACACCAACACTACTCGTAGTTTCAAGTTTATTTGTATCGCTATTAGCAAATTGATGACGTAATTCGAAGTCTGATGGATTTATTTCTGGAATTATCTGAATTTTGTATGGCTGAAAATGAAGATCGTTTTGCACAGTACTGCATTAAATGGTTGGGGGAGTGTGTGTATACTGTAAACAATGAATTGTTATTTTTGGACTAGTTTTTATTTTTATTTTTTCAATAGCTTTGACACAGGGTTCAAAATATGTTAAGAAATTTAAAGACTAGAAATATTGATTTTATATAATTTTTCTTTGTTTGAAAGTTGCTAAGTAAGGATTTATAATTTATAATACAATTTATAATTTTATATGATTTTTTCCAATTCTAATTTGTCAAAAATGTCGGTTTTAAAAAGAACATTTTTTTTCTTTTATTTTTATGATTTAAAGATTTATTATTTACACAATTATATATCTAAATATAAACATAAATAACTGCATTAAAATCGGTAGATGTAGTAGCAATGTCGTCAAAAGTGACACTAAATACCGTTAATTTCACCGTTCATATTCTATAGGTGCCGGGTTACAGTGGCGTTAAGGGCAACTATATAACGGACGCACTCGCTAAGCCAGGGACTGAACTCGAACTTCTACAAGAAATGGAAGCTCTAAGCGGATCGTTTGCCCTTCTCAAACAACTAACGTATAGCAGGGGAAATGCGTAACCTATAGGGCGGTATTCAAACACCATTAGCTGCAAGATTAGCAGGTTAAACTTTCCCACACTAGACCTGCAGCGTTCCAAAGAATTTATATCCTTGAGTAGGCAGAATATTAGTTCATTGGTAAAGTCATCACTGGCTACTGGATCCTTGAAGAGCACCCAAGTAATGATTGAAGGAGCTGTAAGGATGAGGATCTGGAGGAACCAGTGTTTCATATACTTTGTACGTGTCCAGCATTCGACCATTTCGGCAAACTCATTTTGGAACGCACACATTTAAAACTATCACCGACCTGGGTAATTATAAAATCACGCCAATACTTAGCTTCATGAGAAGCTCCAAATAGTTCGAGTAGGGGACATTGGTTGGACCATTATTTTGGTCTGACTATGTCGTTCCGATGTTGTGTTTTTGGTGATAGTTACTGCAACCTAACCTAACATAAATAACCTAGCAAAAAAAATATATTTGATAGTGAATTTGAAAATAAACCTCAAATTGACAAACCCGTTATGTATTAAAAGAAAGAAATAAAAACGGAAAATTTATTAATTATTTTACTCAGCAATATTATGGGGCCAGGCCCACCCTAGAACAGTTTCCTAGTTACGCCAATGCACAGAACAGAGTTAATTTGGTACATAATTTATAAAATGTGGAAAATTTTAGTGGCAAATTTCTTAGACGAAAGTGATGCCGATTCATTTTCTTTATTTTCTAAAACAATGAAATTTTCATTAAAAAGTGCATTTAGATATAGTTACACAGCAACGTAATGTAACGATGTCATAAATGCTGCCTAAACGCGTGGAAATGGGTTTTTGCATCACAAGCAGTGTTGCAAAACGTTATTGGTTACGTAAAAATGAAATAACGAACTTAAGTAGCGTTGTTAATAATAATTACTTTCGTATCGTTTTAAAAATTTATCTGGTGACAATAACGTAAAACGTAACGATAACGTAAATATTTTATTTCGTTTTTTGAACGATTTTGCAAATATCGATTATATAAAATCCGACATATCTGCTCTTTTTATATGTATGTGCAAGCTTTAACTAAAGATTTTGGTAGTTCTAAAATTTTTTTGATATTTGTGGCAAAATATTAAGCATTTTGTAAATTTTTGATTTTATCTCACTCTGATGAGGTTACGAGTTCGAATCCCAACAAAAAACACGTAAAAAAGAAAAACAGAGTTTTTTTACGAGATATTTCCAACCATACCCTTGAATTGAAAAATTTAAATTACTTCCCTTGAGTTTAATTGCTCACAAAAATCCCGAATAATTAAAATTCCCCAAAATGTTGTCTAATATGCAAGCCAATAAATGAAATAATTGACCAAGTGTCGCTTATTGATTTCATATTGATTGGAAGCAATCAATAATGACTATACACGTGACTTTAAATGTGGCCTATAATATAGAAATATTAGACCTCAAATGAATTCACACAATAGTGCTGTCTAGAGATTTAATCCCAAAAATAATGTTAAAATATTTCCGGAAAATAGGAGTCTAATGACAATTGAGAATTCAACTTAAGTAAATAGAGTGATGATGAAGTCTCAACTTCAAAATATCATCGCATTGGTAGCGAAATGAACAGATTTGAGCTCATTCTGGCACTGATGAGGTTACGAGTTCGAATCCCAACCGAAACACTTAAAAAAGAAAACATATTTGTCTGTTCCAGAACGAAATAACGTACCGCAAAAATAAATATAATGCATAAAAACGAAACGCATATAACGTTACGATTTTTTTTTCTTTTTGTAAAACTGATCACAAGTCCAAATAAATCTCAATCATGTTGTAACTAATTCCAAATTCGTACTTATTCACAGGGCTGCCAAAATGACTAAAAAAATCCAAATCATGTCGTTACTGTTTCCAAATTACTTATTGGCTAAGACTGCATTCATTTGCTTCCCAAGCATTTGCGACTGGTTTTAAAATTTTTAAGCCTTTTTTATCAAGAACATGTTAAGTATCTGGTAAAAATTTTAATATTTAAAATCGAATCCATCATGTTCTTCCTCAATCATATTCTTTTTCCTGTTATACACGTCAATCGGTTTGTGCAAACAGTCAAACTATTGAGGTCACTCTCTAACAGAATTCAGAGGGATTCTTTTGTCCGTATATTGTACAAACGGAATGCTTTGCCGGGCTTCGGGGGCGTCCAATCCCCAAAAGCTTAAAGAAAGCGTTCGTCAACATCTTAGAATGCATGTAGCTGTGGAACCTACATCTTAAGAAGCATCTATGTATTGTTGTGACACATATTGTAAATTCTCAAACACAACATTTTTTATTGAAAATTAATGTAATGGAAAACATTACGTCAAGTCAATCAACAATGAGATGAAATATGTAACCTAATTTTACAAATCTCGCACCGAATCTATAATTTTCTTTTCAGAACTAGGATGTTCCTTTTGTTTCACAGTAATGACACATATTTGTCACTTTTTATTTAGAAATTAAACGAATTGCGTTTGTCGGCAATCGAATACTAGATCCGCCAGCACTTTTGTACAAATGTTTTGACATGTGATTCCTTTTAAAAACTTTCAAAATTTTAATGGCGTATTAGGCGTAAATGTATTAAAAACAATAAAATACCACATTATGCAACAGTTCAATTAAAAAACAAATAAGTAACATTGCTATATTTAAAAAAAATAATTTTTGTTTAAAACATTGTTTTTTTGGAATAAAAACCAATTTTTTTTTAACATTGTTTTAAACAGTGTTTAAAACAAACCAACTCTGTAGAGGGGAGGGTAGGGGCGTCAAATCTTATTCTTGCCTAGGGCGTAATTAAGCCTCGTCCCGGCTCTGCCTAATATTATAAGGAACTATTTAAAAAAATATAAGTATAACATCCTAAAAGATATTTTATATAAAGAATTGAAACCAAAATTAAATATCCTATTAGAATCATGCTCAATAATTTACAAAATTAAATGTAATTTTTGTGAAAAATTTTACATCGGGAAAACCGGAAAATGTTTTAAAGACTGATTTAAGGAATACCTTCCTAAGAAGAAAAATAAATAAAATTTAAAGTCTATTATTGCAAACCATTTACATAGTTAATAACAATAGCTACACCACTTTTAAAAAAAAATTGAAGGCTTCACATTTATATAGCCAAGGATCTCTAAAACAATCACTTGATGAGTTTAAAATTTACAAGGGATTTAAAACCCAACAAAATGTAATTTTGAATGATAAACTTTCATTTAATTCAAATATATAAATATATAAAACTGAAAACAAGCAGTATGAGTATGTATCTATCTATACAAATTTGCAAAACTGCAGTTATTGCGTAACTGCCATTTTATTCCAGAACAATTATTTTTGTGTCCTTCGAAAAACGATCTATTCCAATTTATTCCCTGAGTTTCAAGATAAAGGAAAAAAAATATTTTGAGATCATTTACAAACACTCTGATTTGTTTGTTATTAGTTTCATTAGGTGTTTGCAATTAATTTGTTTGAAATGTAAAACATATATTAGGTAGTAAAGTTAAGCTGAAATTTTAGAAATACTTTTGGAATAGAGACATTGTAACTCAAGGGTCTCACCCTATCGACAAAGGGTGCTACATTATCGACGTAAACCACTTTTCCTATACATTATTCAGCATATGTGTTTTCAGACCTGGTCGTTAAAGAATCATTCTTGCATACTAAATAATATACCGTAAAAAAAGTCAATATGGTATCTATAGGAATATTCAAAGCTATTGAGTAATTGAAGTCATGGTATTCAATGCTCAACATGTTGATTCGATTAAAAAAAAAAGAAATACACACATATTGTTAAAATCTTATTTTACGTAATAACTCAAACATTTTAAAAAGTAGAATAGATTCTTTTGGAACCAATAACACCTTTATAGGGCACATTTATAAGTTATTACAATTTATAAATTAAAATTATATAGATAACCTGGTTATAATGGTTTCTAAGTGATTTATCGTTGAAAAAATTCAGATGGTTTGTTTTTTAAGGTCGGGTGTCACCCCAAAACGGGTGAAACCCGGGCGGACCGCCCCCCCCATTCCCCCCTAGCTACGCCTCTGCTATAACAGTGTGCAGCACGCTTCAGTGTACCACCAATTCCATCACAAGGTCCCTTTCCATGGCTGGTAACATGAAAATGACATTCTACATCAACCTTAAAGTCTTTTTTGTGGTGGCATAAGTTAATTAGGTTATGTTTATTTTTGTATTGAGAAGGTGCACCGTCAGTGTTATAAATTATTTTCGTAATATTAGAATCTATATGCGTTTTGAAGAGTGGGCGAGATGGAGAAGTAGATAAGTCAACAACATCACTTACAAGGAAGCTAAGCAACACTGGGAAGGGTTCCAACTTAAACGGGTGACCGCTTGGGAACTTCATCAGAAAAAAAATATGGAAATATGATTGTAGCACATTGAAGCAGGAATATCTCGCCCACGGTATGCCAGTATACCTTATCCAGCAGCCCTGGAAACTGGCTAGGAATCGATGGCCCAATCACCCGTTAATCCGAGATTTGAATCCAAAATTCAAATGATTAAAGAAACGTAGACTAGAAAGAAACAAAACCAAACCAAACAAGAAACAAAACCAACGAATGTCAGAACTCTGATAGAAACATCGCGGTTAGCACAAGTTGAGAAAGTAATGAAAGAATATAACATCGAGATACTAGGACTCAGTGAAGTAAGATGGAAAAACAGCGGAGAGCTAATAACAAGCGAAGGAAATTATATGATGTTCTCTGGTAAATCCAACACACACGAACAAGGCGTAGCAATATTAACAACACCTAACGCAAAGAAAGCACTTCTCGAATGGAAACCAATCAGTAGCAGAACAATAACAGCAAGATTCCAATCGAAAATTAGAAATACAACGATCATACAGTGCTATGCACCTACCGAAAAAGCTGATGATGCGATAAAAGGTGAATTCTACGAACAACTCCAAGCAACACCGGCTAGTGCACACCAAAATGATATCAAAATAATACAAGGTGATTTCAATGCCAAAATTGGAACCGACAACACCGGAATGGAATCAGTCATGGGCAAAAATGCACTAGAATTAACACGTAACAATAATGGAAATAGGCTCATCGATTGTTGTGTCACAAATCAACTATTCATAGGAGGCAGCAAGCTCCCACACAAGAACATACATAAATACAATTGGACATCACCAAATGGAAGAAACAAGAATCAAATTGATCACGAACTGAGCGACAAAAATACAAATAACATCTTCAAAGAATCGCTCCAGCTCAATCTATCAAACAACGAAACCACCAGCATTGATGAAAAACGGGAACAAGTTAAAGAAGCTTACGTCAAAACTGCTACAGATGTGCTTGGTTACCAAGACAAATCACGGAAACCATGGATTAGCGATGGTACTTGGAAGAAAATTGAAGAGCGTCGTCAGCTCAAGTTGCAATTGTGTCACCAGAACACAACCGATATCCGCAGCAAATATGAAAGTACAGCAAAACAAGTTAAAAAAGAAACAGAAAGCATTCTCAAGACTGCAGAAACAGCAGCAGCAAATAGAAATATGCGCACACGACACAAATGCGTGAGAAAGGTCACCAACAAATATACAAACACTTCACCAATAAAGGATGAATCTGGTCAAACCCTCACAACACATGAACAGCAGCTAAATAGATGGAAGGAATACTTCGAAGACAACTGCCACCATCATGAAGATAACTTGCAGTCTCCGGATGACAGCTATAACGAAACTATCAGCACCCATCCACCAACGGAACGGGAAGTTAGAGATGCCATACAGAAACTCAAGAATAACAAATCTGCTGGTACAGATAATATATCAGCAGAATTACTCAAAGCAGATGTAAACACAACAGCAGAAGCTCTAACACCACTATTAGCTGATGTATGGAACGAAGGGAAAATACCAACCAAATGGAAAGAAGGTTTAACCATAACAATCCCAAAGAAAGGTGATCTAAGAGAATGCAACAATTGGAGAGGCATATCTCTGCTCAACACAATAATGAAAATACTAGCAATGATCATTCTCGAAAGAATATCTCCATCAATTAACATGAAACTAAGAAACGAACAAACCGGCTTTAGACCAGGAAGAAGCTGTACCGATCATGTCAATCATCGATACAATCCGTATCATCATAGAGCAATCAAACGAATGGAATTCACCATTGTATCTCCTCTTCGGTGACTTCGAACGTGCCTTTGACTCAATTAACAGAAGCGCGATATGGAAGACAATTTGTGAAATGGGCGTCCCGAAGAAAATAGTGGATCTAATCAAAGAAATGTATCGGGATGCTGGAAACAGAATACAATACAAAGGACAGCAAAGTGATAAATACTACAACCACCAAGGAGTGGGACAAGGCTGAGTACTATCCCCGCTACTATTCCTGATAGTACTAGATAGTATCATGAGAAAGCTCGATGATGCAAGTCCAAATGGAATCCAATGGAATACAACAAGACGGCTCAATGATCTAGACTACGTAGACGACATCTGTCTACTTACACACACACATACGGACATGCAGCAGAAAATACAGAAGCTAACAGCCCTTGCACATGAAGTCGGTCTCAACATTAATATCAGGAAAACAAAGTCTATGAGATTGAACACCAAAACGATAACATCAATTACCATCAACAATACACAAGTGGATGAAGTCGACAAATTTGTGTACCTTGGTTGTACTGTAGCAAAAACAGGCGGGACTGAAGAAGATGTCAGTCAGCGTATTAACAAAGCTAGAAATACGTTCAATATGCTTCACAAGATCTGGAATGCATCCGTCCTGTCAGGAAAGACAAAGCTACGAATGTTCAATGCATGTGTCAAGTCAGTACTGCTATATGGGCGTGAAACGTGGAAACACACAAAGAAGATCACAAATCAACTACAGGTGTTTGTGAACAAATGCCTGAGAAGACTGATCAAATGCTTCTGGCCGAACACCATCAGTAACCAGGAACTTCTACGGCAGACAGAGCAGCTAGACATTGAGTTCGAGATAAAACAAAGGAAATGGAGATCGATAGGACATACACTGAGGAAACCAGCCAAAGATATAACAAGGATGTCCCTAGAGTGGAATCCACAAGGTAAAAGGAGAGTTGGAAGACCACCCATGACGTGGAAGAAAACGGTGTTAGCTGAAGCAAAACAAATCGGCAAGACATGGGGTGAACTGAAAGCGATTGCCCCGAACATAGTCAGATGGTCCAGTCTAGTAGACGCCCTATGCTCCTAAATGGAGATAAAGGAAAAAAAAATATGCGTTTTGAAGAATTCAATAAGTTTTGTAATGAAAAGATGGACTGTAGTACTGTTGTGATCGTTTATATCCAAAATGAGTATAAAACTTCGGTGCAGTATATATTCATTTGCGGCACTTTTAAAATAAATGACAAATGAATGAATAGTAGCTTGTGAATCATTATAATAATACCCTTGAACCGAATCCTGAATTATGAAGCCATAGTTTTCAGAAAAATCCCCTTGAACGAAGCTTTTCCTGCTTCTAATTTTTTTTCCTTAATGAATGTAGATTGCTGTTTTACTATAAAGTTGTGTGGTATCAAAATTTGTAAACGGTAAATAAAATTTTTCATAAATTCTTCTACAGTTTCTATTAAAGTATCCAAATTTCATCGATCAGTGGTATTCCATTGTTGATATTTGAGTTGAAGGATTCCTTTTACGTCAAAATCATTTAGTAATTTTTCTTCCAGTTGTTGAAGTTTTTTTGAACATTCATTGCACTTCAATGTATGACAATCTTCTGTTAATTCACCACATAGAACAAAGTCAATTAATGTTTTATAATTCTGGAAAGCAGCATCAGTAATTCAAGACATCTTTGAGTGTTGAATCATTAGTTTCATGTATGGTACACACGCACACATTATGAACTAATTGGGATAATTTTATACATTCTTGTGGTCAAAGGGACGTGAATTTAGTAGATCCTATTTTCACATCAGGAAACTTATTTTTAAACTCCACATAAGCTTCATTTAATGTACATAGCAATAAGCGCTTTTGTGTTTTTATGCGCTCATCTCCTTTTTAAAAAGATATTGCATCTCGTTTGCCTGGCGATCTACTGATTTAATCACTTTTATAGAACTGTTGTTCTGATAACTGATATTACTGTTGTTTGTTATTATAATTATATTGTTATTATAATTATATTGTTATTATAATTATATTATAATATTTAAAAATATAATAATTTATATTATTATATTTAAAAAAATTCTATTTGAAGTCGTATTTTTCATTTATCAAAGCTATCTAAATCATTTATCAAAGCTATCAAAGATATAAACTAAAAATAAACCAAATTAAAAAGGGTCGAGTCAAAATGTCGCAAAATTTTGCTGAACTTGACTGAAATTGCTTTTTAAAAAGTTCATTTAATAATAAAATATTTGATATTTAACATTAAAAAAAAATCTGAATTTAAAACTCGCCATTTTTATAATTTTCCTTCAGAACAAAAAAAACTTATTCCCGACAGTCATATGCACAACGAATTTTATCTTTAAAACAAAAAATAATGCAAGTCCCAAACTTTCACAAGTGGTTAGATATAAAATAAGCTTCAATTCAGTTAAAAAAAAAAAAAAGCTATGCCATCTTTTTTTCAATTACACTGTTTTTATCGAATGTTACACCGTTAAAAATTATTTCAAAAAATTAGCAGAGTACTTTTTTAAAAACTTTGTTCATACCTATTCAACGACATATCATTTATGAAAATCGACTCAGTGGTTTTTCTACAATCGCTCGTCAAAATGCACTCACATCACAAAATAACAAAAAATTGAGGGGCACCCTGTGAAGACCCCTGGCCGAAAAAAAAATTCTGAACTTGAAGAGAACTTGTATTTTTTATTTATAATTGACTATCCATAAACGAAAAATAATCAAAATTAAAAGGGGTCAAGTCAAAATTTCCCAAAAATTTGCTGAAGTTGCGTGAAATTGCTCATATATATGTATTAAGGTGCTTTTTTTTGGGGGCGACAATTTTTTTTTCTGGTGCCCCACCGAAATTTTTTTGGAAATACTTAAGAAAACGTCCTCATAAAATTTGAGCCCTCAAAATTAATGTTTAGCACTCGGTCTTTGCGTTTGAATATTTTCCATACAAAATACATGTAAACTTTAGTGTTTTTTAAAAAAAAATTACAGCTCAGTGGCATTTTATACTATTTCAAAATGGAAAAAAGCACTAACTCAGGATTAAATTATTTACAAAAATGCTTATGGAGATGTAACTGTAACTTACACCGGTGACACAGTTCAGATCACAAAAGTAAATTTTATATGAATTTCTTGTTCTTTTGTTTTTATTTCATAAATGGCTAAAGCTACAGGAAAAATGTCAATAACAAAGTTGTAGTTAATTACGTTTCCTACAAAAAACCCAAATAACCGAATCTCTATGATTGATATTTCTTGAGATAACAAACATTTATTATTTTAGAACTTGCGGTCTTCATAAATTGATGACGAAAATCTCGTAAAACATCCATTTTAATAAAAACTTATTATCTCGAGAAATATCAATCATAGAGATTCGGTTATTACTAGTTTTTTGTAGGAAACTAAGTTAACTAAGACTTTGCTTTGACATTTTTTCAGTAGCTTTAGCCATTTATGAAATAAAAACAAAAGAACAAGAAATTCATATGAAACTGACTTTAGTGATCTGTACTGTGTCACCGGTGTAAGTTACAGTTACATCTCCATAGGCACTTTTGTAGATAATTTAATCCTGAGTTTTTTGATTTTTTCCATTTTTCAATAGTATAAATGCCACTGAGTTGTAATTTTTTTTTTTTAAAACACTAAAACTTACATGTATTTTGTATGGAAAATATTCAAACGCAAAGGCCGAGTGCTAAACATTAATTTTGAGGGCTCATATCTTAGGAGGACGTTTTCTTGGGTATTTCCAAAAAAATTTCGGTGGGGCACCAGGAAAAAAGAATTGTCGCCCCCCAAAAAAGCACTTTAATACATATATATGAGCAATTTCACGCAACTTCAGCAAATTTTTGGGAAATTTTGACTTGAGTTGATGAGCAATTTCACGAAGATTCAACATCGTTTTGACTTGACCCCTATTAATTTTGATTATTTTTTGTTTATAGATAAAGTATAGTCTTTATAAATAAGTATAGTCTTTCATAAATAAAAAATACTGGTTCTCTTAGAATTTTTTTTTTCGGCCAGGGCTCTTCACAGGGTGCCCCTCAATTTTTTGTTATTTTGTAATGTGAGTGCATTTTGACGAGCGATTGTAGAAAAACTACTCAATCGATTTTCATAAATGATATGTCGTTGAATAGGTATTAGAACAAAGTTTTTAAAAATGTACATTGTTAGTTTTTTAAAATAATTTTTAACGGTGTAACTTTAGAAAAAAACGATGTTATTGAAGAAAAGATGGCGCTACGCCGTTTTTTTTTTAACCAAATTGGAGCTTATTTTATATCTAACAACTTGTGAATGTTTAGTACTAGCGATATTTTTTGTTTTAAAGATAAAATTCGTGTATAAAATTCAATAAAATTGTGCCTATGACTGTCAATCAGTCTGGGAATCAGTTTGTTTTGTTCTGAAGGAAAATTATAAAAATGGCGTTATAAACTAAGAGATTTATTTTTTATGTTAAATATCAAATATTTTATTATTAAATGAACTTTTTAAAATATTATAAAAATTATATATGTAGTAGAATAAATAAAATAAATACAATTGTTAAAAATGATTTACTTATTTTACAAACAGAAGTTTCTTTTGAATAGAAAAACACTTCTGCAATTATTTTCTTTGTATTAGATGGCATAAAAAAATGAAATGTTTATTTGGCACGTTTAGTAATCACTTGTCACTCTTATAAAAAATAATTTGACAGTCTCGACTGCAAACAAAAAATCCGTATAAATAAGTAAATCTATTTAGGAACTTTTGACTGGAGAAGTATTATGTTCGTAATATGTTATTATGGAATCATAAAGTAAAAGATTGTATTTTAACATTAAATAACAAATATTTTATTATTGAATAAACTTTATAAAATACCATACAACTTTATCGAGTTTGATGGTTTATAATAATAAAACTTTAGGTTTTAATGTATTTAATTTTTTATGAAATAAACTTTTATTGTGGAACTTCAAATAATATATTTGGAAAAAGATCAAATAATTTAATTTTTAATTTAGATGTCTGAACACTCAGATTGTTTGACTCGATATAAAATTATTTTTTAATATATTTATTAATATGAAAATTTATTTCTTTTTTTTATTTTAAAATTCAAGTTATCAGCTGATTTAATTAATTTCTATTATTTTGTTTAGTTTAATACTTCAGGTATGCGTAACCTTTCTTTTGGAATATTTAATCTTAAAATTTAAATTCGAAGTTGAAAGGAACGCTACATCACCCTCCCTCAAGTAACCTATTAAATTTGAACTAATGTAAGTTACATAAATCTTACTTTCTTTTTAAATGTGTCTTTGCATACTCCAGCTAGAACTCCAAAAGCTGGCTTAATTCGATCTATGGAAATCGTTTTATTTCTTCCATTTATATCTACAACAAAATGTTTTCTGGTACGTCGGATTACTTTAAATGGTCCTTCGTACGGAGATGATAGAGATGGTCGTATTCCTTCGACACGAACAAAAACAAATTCGCAGGCATCCAAACTTTTAGGGATAAATATAGGGTTTTTCGATTTTCGAGTATCTACGGGAGTCAAGTTCCGCATTGTTTCGCGAAGTTTTTCCAGGAAAGTGTCGTGATCCTCAGATTTAGAATTGGTTGATGGTTCGAAAAACTCTCCTGGTAGTTTGAGAGCTTGTCCGTATACGAGTTCTGCGGGAGAACATTTAAGGTCATCTGTAATAGATGCTCTAAATCCCAAGAGAATAATTGGCAACTCCATGCTCCAGTTTGTGGTGTTTCCACGAGCTCTAAGTGAAGTTTTCAATTGCCTATGTAGACGTTCAACCATACCATTTGATTGCGGATGGTAGGCTGTTGTACGAATTCGATGAGCTCCTAGTATACGAGTGAGTTCCGTAAAAAGTTTTGACTCAAATTGGCTTCCTTGATCGGTTGTTATTTCGAGTGGAGTACCAAACCGCGAAACATATTGCTTTATAAAAACCTGTGCAATTGTTGTAGCAGTCATATCCGGAATGGGATATGCTTCAGGCCAACGCGTAAATCGATCAACTATAGTTAAAATATATGTGTTCCCGTTTGAAACTGGTAGTGGACCGACAATGTCCATGTGTAAATGTTCGAAACGACTTCCTGGAAGCTTGAAACATCCTGTTGGAGAAACTGTATGTCTATTAATTTTATTCTTTTGGCAGGGAAGGCAAGATTTTGACCACAAATTAATATCCTTGTTTTAGTTTGGCCAAAAGTAGCGAGTATTCACTAGTTTCCGAGTGGTGCGTATGCTAGGATGTGAAAACCCGTGAAGTGTTTCGAAAACATTACGTCTCATTGAAGAAGGAACATGGTCGATTAGTTCCAGTCGCTGTTTCACAATATAAAGTGAGGTTTGGAAATTTGAAAAGCTGAAGTTTGAATTTTGAATTTTTTGGAGGAGCTTCCGAAAGAAGTTGTTCGAGCTCTTCATCGTTTGTTTGAGCTTGTGATAATTTGTTTATGTTTTTTTTACAGCTAAGGCATTGTCGCTAATCCGTGATAATGTATCAGCAACAACGTTGTCTTTTCCTTTTACATGCTGAATATCTGTTGTGAATTGCGCAATGAAATCTAAATGCCGAGTTTGTCGTGGACTTCGTTCGGATTTCGTGAAAATAGCAGTGGTCAGCGGCTTATGATCTGTGTATATGGTAAATTCTCTACCTTCTACAAAATATCGGAAATGTTTGATTGATAGATATACTGCAAGCAGTTCTCTGTCGAAGGCCGAGTATTTTATTTCATTAGGCTGTAGTTTTTTTGAAAAAAATGCTAAGGGTTCCCACCATCCGTTTTTGCGTTGTTGAAGCACTGCTCCAACAGCATTTAATGATGCATCAGTAGTGATGCTGAACTTGCCATCGTTCAGTGGATGTGCTAGTAGTGTTGCGTTAGCAAGTGCAATTTTAACCTTGGAGAAAGATTCTTTGCAGATATCTGGCCAAGAGAAGTTCTTTTTTGTTTTGGGCATTTTTATTAAATTTGCCAAGTGTGCATGAATTGGCTGCAACAATTCGGCTAAACACGGAATGAATCTGTGATAATAGTTCACCATTCCAGCGAATTGTTGAATTGTTTTTATGGATGTGGGTTCCGGAAAATTTTTGATGACTTCCACTTTATCAGGGGAAGGGGTTATGCCATCTACGGTAATTTTGTGACCGAGGAAATTCAGAGCAGGTACACCGAAAATACACTTCGAAGTGTTGATTTTAATATCAAACTTAACAAGTCTTTTGAAAAGTACGTTTAACTGAATTCGATGCTCTTCCTCATTAAAAGATGCCACTAATAAATCATCAATATAACTGTACACAAAATCTAGGCCTTTTATCACTTCATTCATGAAGCGCTGAAAAGTCTGTGCAGCATTCCGAAGACCAAATGGCATACGATTAAATTCGTATAAACCAAAAGGAGTTGTTAAAGCAGTTTTGTGAATGTCTTCGGAAGCTACTGGTATCAGATGATATGCCCTGACTAAATCTATTTTCGAAAAAATCCTTCGTCCTTGTAGATTCATTGTAAAATTTTGAATGTGCGCAATAGGATAACGATCTGGAAGAGTGACTGCATTTAGCTGTCTATAGTCACCACATGGACGCCAATCGTTAGTGTTCTTCTTCTTTACCATGTGAAGAGGTGATGCGGTTGAAGAAGATGATGGACGACATATTCCAATTTTGTTCATATGTTCGAATTCTAGTCTAGCTGCTTTATCTTTCAATGCATCCAGTCTACGTGGTCTCGAATACGGTAGTTGACCTCGAGTGAGAATGTGGTGTACCACGTTGTGCATGACTGGTGTGTTATAGTTTGGAGCTTCTATTAAAGAGGGAAACAACTTCAGAATGTTATTGTAGCCGTTTGCAACGATTTGTTGTAGTGGAGTGGGTACATCTATGCGAGAACTTACTCCATTAACGGAAAGTTTTGTATCAGGATCTATTAATCGCTTATTTTTCACATCTACTAAGAGATTATATTTGCTTAAAAAATCAGCACCTATGATCGGTTTGCTGACTTCTGCGATTATGAACTCGTGGATAAATACACGACGTAATCCCAGATCAAGTTTGATTAGTTTAGTGCCATAAGTGTCAATTGTTGAACCATTTGCTGCAGAAAGTGTTAAGTCAGGATTTCTGGAAGTTAGTCGAACACTGTTCCGTGGAAGTACTGAAATTTCAGCTCCTGTGTCCACTAAAAATGACATGTTGGTTCCAGGGTCCCGAATGAAAAAGCGACGATTGTTTACCTGCCCACTATTAGTCGCTGTAATAGCGGGTGTTACTGGTTTGGGTAATCATTTTTAGATTGAAATTTGTTTTGAAAATCGCAAGGTTCAATACACTTTTTAGCTTTGTGTTTAAAGTTTGAGTGATACCAACACCATGATCGTTTTCTGGACCGACTGCGAGATCTATCTCGCGAATGTCGAAAATTTTGTCGCCTATGTGGTGAGTATGAACGAGGACCACGATTCTGGATAGCTATAGTTTGTATCATGGATTCGAGTTTTGAAATTTGTTCTTTCAATTCGTTATATTGGGGTGTGGAATTGGTATCTGAATTTGATGTGCTTGATGTTGGTTTGTGAATTGCAAACACGTTGGGAGAATCACTTGCTTCATAAATTTTGTCGGCTAAATCTGTGAGATCTGATATAGATTTTTCTCCCACCGCAATTAAAGGAACAGTCATGTATTTCGGTAATCTTCGAAGCCATAATTTTTTAATGATATGATCACTTACTGAATCTCCCGCAAGCCTCTTCATTTCTCTTAATACCTCTGAAGGTTTTTGATCACCCAATTCGGCACGTTCGAGTAATTTTTCGAGACGTTTCTCTTCTGAGAGAGCGTGACGATTCACTAGAGCAGTTCTTAACGTATTATATTTATCGGTTCTAGGTGTATTCATTAATATATCATATACTGATTCGCATATCTGTGGAGGCAATGCCGCTACTGCGAGGCAGTATTTTGTAGAGTCATTACGAATATTATAAACCGTGAACTGCACTTCCGCTTGAACAAACCATAGCTGTGGGTTTTTTTCCCAAAATGGAGGAAGTTTAATATTTGTTGATTCTACCCTGGAATTGCCAGAAGGACCAGGCTCTTTCGTTTCAATACTATTATCGTTTTCTGTATCACTCATTTTAAAGTAAAGAAAAAGTATGTACGAAGAAAAATAATATTAAATAAATAAAATTGTTACTTGAAAGAGAGCAAGCACCGACCAAATTATGTATCTATAAATATTATTGATATGTTTATATATGTTTTCAATGTTTACTATATATAAAAATAATTTCTAAAAAAAATCAAGATCATCTGATTGTATACTCTTTTACTAATATAATGAAAATTAATTTGATTTGATTGAAACCTGCAAAAAAGTATTTCATTAATTCCAAAAAAAAGATAATGCAAAATTTTTTAAAGAAAATCAATTAAATTTAGATAAAAAAATTTATGTTATTAAATTTAAATCAATAAAATATTTCAAAATTAAATTCAAATAAATAATTAAAAAGCTTTTATCTGTTATGTTATTCCATATTATGTTCTTGAACAAGGTTGCTTTTCTCCAATTGATGTTCCGTTGAGTTTGATTAATTAATAAATAGTATATATATCTTCAGTAACCGTAGTTGTATCGGTTTTCCAGGCTTATTGCTTAATGGCCAATAATTGTTTTCATTGATGATCAGCAAATAAATTCCTTAACTATATATAGATATATATGTACTGTACTAACTATATACATAATAACTATATGGTATTATTACTATAATCTCACAACACTGAGAAACTTGTTGTAGAATAAGTGCGTTTTTTTTATTGAATTTACATAAAAATATGGATTTAACACAACACTCAGTTTTTATTGAACAAAGAATTTTTATTATGTTCTATTGCACTAGTTTTTTATTTATGAATTAATGAATTTATTTATGATGATGTTGTACCGCTTTTTATAATGTTTTTTTATGTTATAATGTAACAGTTTTACACCGTTATGACCACATTTTAAAATTTTTATTGATTTTAGTGTATCACAATTTCACAAATTTTAAAGTTTCTGATTTTAGTGCATCACAATTTCACAAATTTTAAAGTTTCTTACACTTATTTTTAACAAATAAACTTATTTCCATCAATTATAAACCAAATTTTCTGCGTTACGTTTTAAATAGTTCGTATAACGGGGTCACCATATATCGAGTTTGATGGTTTATAATAATAAAACTTTAGGTTTTAATGTATTTAATTTTTTATGAAATAAACTTTTATTGTGGAACTTCAAATAATATATTTGGAAAAAGATCAAATAATTTAATTTTTAATTTAGATGTCTGAACACTCAGATTGTTTGACTCGATATAAAATTATTTTTTAATATATTTATTAATATGAAAATTTATTTCTTTTTTTTATTTTAAAATTCAAGTTATCAGCTGATTTAATTAATTTCTATTATTTTGTTTAGTTTAATACTTCAGGTATGCGTAACCTTTCTTTTGGAATATTTAATCTTAAAATTTAAATTCGAAGTTGAAAGGAACGCTACAACTTATATATGTAGGTCAAAGAAAATAAATATAGTTATTACAAATTATTAACTTATTTTACATTCAAAAGTTTCTTTTGAGTTGAAAAACATTTTTGCAATTATTGTCTTAGTATTTAATGGTACAAAAGAATGAAATTTTTGAGTTTCACCTATAGTAATCGCATTTTTATATCGATTTTGTAATTTTTCTTTTGTTAATTGATATTCATTTTCATCGGCGTATCCAAAATTCATGGTAGATTCCCATTTTAAACCCATTCAAAAAGTTTTTTTGGTGTATCAATAATATCTTTGCTCCCCATACAAAACGGTGTGGAGCACGCTTCAGTGTACCAACAATCCCATCGCAAGGTCCCTTGCTATGGCTGGTAGCATGAAAATTCCATTCTGCATCAACCTTAAAGTCTTTTTTATGATGGCATAAGTTAATTAGGTTATGTTTATTTTTGTATTGAGCCCCATTTTGCACCATGCCCCGTCGGTATTTTAAATTCCATGCGTATGTCTTCCAATGTAATTGTATTCATACCACAACTAGTGAATTTGATTAAAATTCTTTCACAGCTCTATAGTTTATATACATTCCCCTAACAAATTAAACAACAAACTTGTTTTGTTTTTCGCTATCTTTGATGTTTTTATTTCAATATGGCGATACAAATTTTTGCATGAAAACTGGAAATTAAACTAAATATTTTACAGTCGTGGATAAAATAACATCTTTTATTCTCTTAGGATGATGGCAATTCTTCACTCGGATGATTCCCTCCACTCTCTACGCGTTCTAAGATTTGATATGCGTTCTGAGGAACTCGATAAGTTTTGTAATGAAAAGATGGACTGTGGTACTGTTGTGATCGCTTATATCCGAAATGAGTATAAAACTTCGGTGGTATATATATTCACTTGCAGCACTTTTAAAATAAATGACAAATGGATGAATAGTAGCTTGTGAATTATTATAATGATAACTTTGAAACGAATCCTGAATTATGGAGCCGTAGTTTTCAGAAAAATCCCTTTGAACAAAGCACTCTCCTGGTTCTAATTTTATTTCTTTCCTCAATGAATGGAGATTGCAGTTTTGCTATAAAGTTGTGTGTTATCAAAATTTGTAAACGGTAAACAAAATTTTTCATAAATTTCTCTATAGCTTCTATTAAAGTATCCAAATTGCATCAATCAGTGGTAATCCATTGTTGATAGTTGACTTGAAGGATTCCTTTAACGTCAAAATCATTTAGTAATTTTTCTTTCAGTTGCTGAAGTTTTTTGAACATTCATTGCACTTCAATGTATGACAATCTTCTGTTAATTCACCACATGAAACAAAGTCAATTAATGTTTTATAATTCTGGAAAGCAGCATCAGTAATCCAAGACATCTTAAAGTGTTGAATCATTAGTTTCATATTTTGATGTACGGTACACACGCACACATTATGAACTCCTTGGGATAATTTTATACATTCTTGTGGTCGAAGGGACGTGAATTTATTAAATCCTATTTTCACAACGGGAAACTGATTTTTAAAATCTATAAGCTTCATTTAATGTACATAGAAATAAGCGCTATTGTTCAGGCAATTTATGCTGAAATTGTTCATATTTTCTTTATTGTACATATATAATTTTTATAATATTTAAAAAGATCATTTATTAATAAAATATTTGATATTTAACATTAAAAAAAATCTCTTAGTTTATAACGCCATTTCTATAATTTTCCTTCAGAACAAAAAAAAACTGATTCCCGACAGTCATATGCACAACGAATGTTGTCTTTAAAACAAAAAATATCGCTAGTACTAAACACTCACAAGTTGTAAGATATAAAATAAGCTTCAATTTGGTTTTAAAAAAAAAATAAACCGGCGTAGCGCCATCTTTTCTTCAATTACACTGTTTTTATCGAATGTTACACCGTCAAAAATTATTTTAAAAAATAAACAGTCTACATTTTTAAAAACTTTGTTCCAGTATCTATTCAACGACATATCATATATGAAAATCGATTTAGTAGTTTTTCTACAACCGCTCGTCAAAATGCACTCACATTACAAAATAGCAAAACATTGAGGGGCACCCTGTGAAGAGCCCTGGTCGAAAAAAAAATTCAAAGAGAACTCGTATTTTTTATTTATGAAATACTATCTATAAACATAAAATAATCAAAATTAAAAGGGGTCAAGTCAAAATTTCCCAAAAATTTGCTGAACTTGCCTGGAATTGCTTATATATATATCTATAAATACATATATATCTTTATACATCTATATATATTTATATATATATATATATATATATATATATATATATATATATATATATATATATATATATATATATATATATATATATATATATATATATATATATATATATGTATATATATATATATATATATATATATATATATATATATATATATATATATTTATATATATATATATATATATATATATATATATATATATATATATATATATATATATATATATATATATATATATATATATATATATATATATATATATATATATATATATATATATATATATATATATATATATATATATATATATATATATATATATATATATATTAATATATATATATATATATATATATATATATATATATATATATATATATATATATATATATATATATATATATATATATATATAAATATTTATATATAAATATATATATATATATATATATATATACCACAATACAAAATGATCTCTTTCGATATTTCTAATATGTATACTAATATACCCGTTTTTGATACCATAAGAATTTTAGAAGATAACTTGAAGAATACAGGAAATTTAAGTGATTGCAAAATTCTTGAACTAATATCATTAATGAAAATTATTTTAAATCAAAATTATTTTACTTTCAACAAACAATTTTTTAGTCAAGAAGAAGGACTTGCAATAGGTTCACCATTAAGTGGATTATTAGCCAATATATACCTTAACTATTTTGAAAATAAATTTATTTTTTCTAACTTAAATAAATATCAAAATTTGATTATTTCATATTCAAGATACGTTGATGACATACTTTTATTATTTAATGGAACTTCACGGCAAATTGAAATTTTCAAAAATTATTTGAATAAAATTAACAAAAAGATACAATTTACTCTTGAAATTGAAAAAGACAACATGTTAAACTTTTTGGATTTAACCATATCAAAGAATAATAACAATTTTGAGTTTAAAATTTATAGAAAACCTACTACAACTGATATTACAATTAACTCTAACTCACACCATCCATATTCTCAAAAAATGTCAGCTTATAATTCATTTATAAATATATTACTTACTATTCAAATGAATCATTTAAATTTCCAGAACGAATTAAACACAATCAAATTTATTGCTATTAATAACGGATACAACCCAAATATTATTGATAAAATATTAAGTCGAAATTCAAAAAGAATAAATAACAATAGTTCTGTAAACAGATTGAATACTAATACAGATGTAAAATATATTTCTATAAATTACACTAATTTACTACCCAACATAATTGTTAATCAATTTAAAAAATATAAATTTAAAATTTCTTTCAAAACAATAAACA
>CAVNZG010001663.1:0-33332 GCA_963693315.1 Diogma glabrata
CAATGTCCTGATAAAAGTTTTTTGCCAAAAACTATATCAAAATCCTTAACCAAAACCGAAGTCTTTATATCTCAGAGCTGTGAGATTTCAGCCCCTTCATATTTTATATTTTGTGTTACTTATTGAACTTTAATTGTTTATGCAAATTAATTAATCAACTATTTAAAATAGTTTTTGATAGATTTGTTTTTAGTTAATTTTGCAAAACTCATATGCAAGTTTATTATTGGTTTTATTTATTTGAATAAATTGTATTTAGATTGTTGCACTGCTTCTTATTCAAGATCATAAATTTTGAAATTTAATTTATGAGTAATCAAAAATTAATTAAAGAAAAACAAACTCAACCCTGAAAAGTATAGGTTTTGAAAAATCTTAAAAATCTTAAAATAAAAGAATGCTCTGAATATATAGAATACGTTTTTTTTATGCTAAATTTTTAAAAATTCTTTTAGCTTACAAACATTTTCCTTTACGTTTCACCCAAAGCTAAGCAGTTTTTGTTGAAGGTTTAGTTGTGGTTTATTATATTAAATTTGCATGAAATACGTTTAATTAGATTACAAACAAATAAAAATAATAATAACTAAAATAACATTAAGATTGATTAGTGAACGTAGAACAGAAATTCATAATCTATATTTTTTTTTGTTAGGTGTCGAATTCAAAATGTTTACGAGTGTGAACTTAAAAATTGCAATTCTCTTTTTAGATTGTGAGATAATAAATTAAAGTAAAGGATTAATTTCCGTAATTATGAGGAGGGTAATAACTCAGAATTGGATGTATGTTTCAAAATTTTAAAATTTTTGTTATAGGGCTTAAGTTTTTTCGTTTGTCGGATTTGAGATGATTTTATACTCGCCTGTATCATCTTTACTTGAACTCAAGATAAAACAACTTGTTGCGAAACAATAGATTAACTTATAGCATGTAAATAATTTTGTCGACTCCCTTAAACTGTTCGGTGGTCAGAACCAAATAGGTTTTACTCAGGACTCTCTATCTGCTACTCATTTTATGAACTTTTGTTTTCAAATAAATTATCCAACGCTTGCTCAATTTTCCAAATTGTCATATTTTGATTATTGATATTTTGGAGATGCGTCATGTGATTGATAATAATGTGCTGACTCATAATTTGATTTTGCTTGCTAGTATACTGAAAGATATTGATGGAAAGCAATAATATATATTGTTTCAGCTTATAATATTGATCCATTGATTTGTTGTTTCTAGATGATTTTCATAAATGGTGCTTATTTTTAGTTTTGACAACAACCGATGGGTGACTCAAGTAATTTTAATGACCATTTATTTAAAGTTTTATCAGTTGATTAGCTTTTGGATATTTTTATTAAACCATCAATTGCTACACAAACTGCACAAATTATTAATAAGTGAATAATTTGATGAAAGCATTTGCTGTGCCAGAATCTATTATACAAGTTTTAATAATTTTGCTTAACCTTCGCTTGAACAGCTTCTACCCGGGTAGATATCACGGTTTTTGTAATTCAATAACTTTATGAGTTTTTAACCAATCATCATGCCTGTTCAGCTATGTGACTAATTTTTAAATTGATTTCGCAAAATCTGAAAAAAACATATTTTGGACTTTCTTTTAACACTTATTTTTGATTTTTATGTTTTTTTTACGCAAGAAAACAATATCTACCCGGGTAGATATTTAGGTAGATTTTTTTCCTGAACTTTTTACTGGTCAATGTGAAAAACAAGTAACTTTATTTTTAAATATACATATGTTTTTATTGTATGCTTACACAAAAGTAAAATAAATACATAGCTACGTTTGTTGATATTATGATTTATGTAAATATCTACAGGGGTAGATATTGTTCATATCAGTCGCTAAAAATATCCGTTCACGCGAAGGTTAAGGGAACTACATTTAAATTATATTTAGTAAATCAAAAAGTATGAAGATCCACATTAAGGATTAATCTGCGTAGTTCCTCCGTTTTATAAAAAAATCGTTTGGAAGAGTTGGATTTGAAACATGAGAAATTAATTCAATTTTAGCCTATGAATAAGTATCAAACGCAATAGATATTTTCAATGGTGTTTTAAAAGATAAGTATTTAAAATTTTTTTTTCTTTGTGAAACCATTTTCTTTGGTTTGGTTTCTTGGACCGGTTGAAGTCAAAATTATTTAACTTCAATAAAAATCTTTCTTTTCCGCAATGCCAAACAAAGAATTTTTATTAATGGTAAATAATCGCCACTGTTATCGTTAGTTAAAAATTTTTACAAAAGGCATCGCAAATTTTGCGTGAACAAATCTTATTAGTTTGTTGAATAAAACAATTAAATCGCATTCCAATTATGAAATAAAAATTTAATCACTTTTTTATTGTTTACTGGAAAATTTGGATTGACGGCCGGATTTTTGGTAGTGTAATACTATAATTGACGACGGGAACGTTAGTGGATCGTTTTTTGAAAGGTTCATATTATCATGTTTATTGAAAGACTGTTAAAAGATTTTGTGATGATGGTCACAGTTAGATGGATATTGGACAAATGGTAACTTCTTAGTAGATTAGAGAGAATAATTTTAAGAATGCTTAGTGGACACCAAAATTGAAAACGGGGTAGGATACAGGAGTGAAGTGTGGATGCCAAGAACAAGATGGTGTTACAGAATCGTTACTTTGAAACATAATCGTATAGCTGCTTCTCAACGAACTTAACTACAAAGAACTTAACACAAATTGTTTAGCTGATTGTCTCCATATAGTATTTTGAAAATGGGCAATAAACCTGTGCAAGACAACTATAATACATTTAGAGAGTCACCAATAGTTGAAATTAGAAGAATGGTCTTACAAATGTTGTTTCTACGATAGAAATTGTTGCATTTACCAACATCAGGAAGTTCAACAATCTTGTTGTATTTGTTGACCAGTTATTGATGTAGTTAGTGTGAGTTACATTGATGAAGTTATTGACAAGCCGATAATATAACCCTCATGTCAAGATCAAGTGCGGAAAGTGAAGACTTGAAAGGTGTCAAGATAAAAGGTGCAAATGCTGTTAGAACATCGTCGCGTGGAAAGAATAATGACACAACTCAAAAATAACGAAAAGCAGATTTTTATTTGAAAATACTTTAAAAACATTGATCTTTTATATGGAACAAAAACACAAGTCGTAGATAGCAAATTTGCCGGTAGATAGCATAAGTATCTTTTCAGAATGAAAATAAAACGCAATTTTTTTTGTTGAACTCGTGTTGAAATAATAATCAAAATAATCAAAAAGAATAGTACCAACCATTCTTAAGGAGCATTACAATAATTAGGAATTATTATGAATAAATTACAAATCGCAACAATTTTAAAAACTCTTCTCCTAAAAAAGTTGCTTTTTTGAGTTCCTTTTCAAGCAACGGCATCTTCTATAATAATTTACTAATTTTAAAGCTTTAATTAGTGTTTAATTTTTGCCTCAAGCATTTAATACTACAAAAAACGCAAAAGGCGAAAGTGCTTAAATAGTCTGACAGAATCAATAACAATTTGATTGAAAGTAAGACTACCGTTTTTCTAATCTAATCTTTTCTAAGGATACCGTAAAATCTGCGGGTCAATATTTCATGATATGATGAAGAAAGTAAAATGGGGTTGCCAATAATCTAGCTAGTGGCATATTCATTTATCATATATTGCACTGTCGCACCCAACACGTTTAAAGCTCACGAGTTAGATATAAAGACTCGTTTCTTAAAGCAAGCAATATCGTGTTATCACCAAGAAAAGATATCATCTTGGGTGGCGAAATCTCACTGCTATTACCAGTAGTATGTCATATATTTCAGTGTCATACTAAGTTTAAAGTAAAGTTTATTAACCAATAGATATAGTCATTTAAGACATTGGAAGGTGGTGCGTAATACTTACCAGCTAAAAATCTTTCCATCAACTTTTCGTTCAATGATCTCTATGTAATTTTACATAAAAGTTATCCCATACAGAAAAATGCTTTAAATTGCCTTAAATAAATAAAGATTTAATGTTTCTGTATGGTCTTATAAATTGCTTAATTTGATTAATTGTTTATAAAATCAGAAGAAAAGTTTTATATCTAAATAAACATCGTGGGATATATTCAGTTTAACATTTAAATTCAAATAATATGTCAAATGTGAGGAATACAAATTGAGCTTGAAATAAAACATTCATTTAATTCCTCTTGTGTTTAATAAATTGAATATTTTAAATAATGAAGGTACTTCGGATTATAGTGGAGCGATTTGAATATTATAAGATACATCAGGATGTTTTTGCTAATACTCATCTAACAAAACATAACATCAAATCATCACACTACAGTATATTTTCAACACAATATTAAAAAACAAATAAAATCATCACACTAAAGAACATATCCTGTTATATCATAACGCTTCGAAATTCCATTCTTAAATTCAAATCTCATTCATAAAAAAGTGTACATATTTATAGTAAGAAAAACAACAAACTGTTTAAGAAGCGTAAACCAACTATGACAAGAATTATTTAATCTTTGCGAACGATGATGAGAGACACGAGAAGTGTAATATTTTAATTTTATTAAATGAATCAACAAATCAAATTAATGTCTGGTTGACTCATAATTCTAATAATTTTTTTTCTATAGTAAAAAAAATAATTATAATTTCTATTGAAAATATAAATTACAATACATCGTAAAATTTCGACGTAAAATAAACGTCATGAAATTTAGAATATAAAGACAATAAACGTCATTGATTTTATATAAGACACCTTGAGTATGTAGTGTCATTTCTTTTTATTTAACCGAATAACAAAAGATCACCTCATTTTAGATTAAAAGAATGTTTGTTATACATATACTTACTTCTTGTTTTTTGTTTCGATAATTTTAATTAATATTGCTGGCGGTTCCCACTTTACGTTTATTCTATTCAATTTGCGTTTTTATTGATGTTTCTTTTAAATTTTGTTGTTTTTGTTGTATAGTGACATAACATAAAAGCAACTTAAAAAAGTTGTCTTAGGCTTTCGAAGGCAATTTGAAAAGTAGGTAGTTTGGTTTGACAGTGGCGTTGCTTAAAAGTTCTTTGTTTTACTTAGTTTTCTACGAGGAACATTTGTCAGGAAACTGAATTCACTCAGAAAACTGAGATTTATGCAAATTGAGCTCAAATGTTTAAATAAATATTTGTTCAGAGTCCACTCCCCCTTCTCCGCCAAATCAAAGTTAATTTGTGTTGTAGATAAACAGTTGTTTGGGAAGCCCTTCGTCACCAATTTTGCCTAAAATTTTTCAGATCACAGCAGATTTAAAATAACAGAAATCTGTCCAGTAGCTTTTGTGTTTTTGTCGCATATTTCTGCGGGCCAGTCGACAGACAGAAACTTGATTGCTATATTTTAAATTTTTTACGATCCAAAATAAAATGCGCAGGCTAGGATTTTAAAAATTAAGTGACGAAAAAGATTGAAGAGCAAATAAATGATGATTCGACTGGTTTCATTACACCAAAAAAAGGAATTTGTTTAATAGAAAGTTTTTTTATATATTTTATTTTTATTTTGACTTTATTTTTCCCTTTGTTTTTGTGTTAGCCTAATTACTATGAACAGAACCATCTACTTTAAAATGCAAATAGAAAGTGTTTGAATTAGAACCAGGATCGAAGGGGTTAAAAAGTGGCAATTAAGTGTAAATGAAACATAATAAAAATTAAAAAAATATTATGAAACTAACAACATAACTAAACTCTTCGTCCAAGCTTGTTTGCAATTATTAACTTACACCGGCTCGGTGCAGGTAAAATTTTCTTCTATTCACAATTTTCTTTAAAGCTTAATCCATATTCTATTGAAAACCATCAAACAAAATATTTTTGAGTTAACATTTTTACTAGTCTTTGATTTTATTTTGTTTATGCTTACATAAAAAGCTTTCGCTTTTTAATATAGTTGTTTTGTCCAACAAGGAATGAATCAGAATTCTGGCGGTTAGCATGATAAGTATAAACGAAAACATTAATTGTTTGTTTTTTTTCGTTCTTTTTTTTGTACTACTATGCCCACTGCTGGAACTGGTCCTGTTAACGGGGACCTAATTTTTTTTAATGCCAAGTATTAAAAATAACTCTTTTAAAAGTTGAATGTAAGGTTAACAACCTCATTCCATGAAATTATTATGGTTTAATTAAAAGAATTAGAAAGAGTTATGAAAAACAAACAAATTTTTTGATCAGCTTAAGCTTAATTTTATTATACCGTTTATGAGGGCTTGGATTGATTTCTTATTAATACAAATCTACGCGAAAATCAAAATTGGCAATAATTTTTTAATCTTTGAGACATTTTAAATCACGTGATCATTATAAAAATGCATAGCTTAAGTTTAAAAATAAACAAAGTACATAAAGATTTTAATTAAATTTCATTGCAAAATATAATTAATTCTGCGCTCTTCGGAAATTGGAAGGTTTTAACGTTTTATCGTTACTTCACTGCAATCCATCCAATGGTTTAGTTTTTTCTAAATTACAACTAAATAACTTAGAATCGGAATACACAAATCAATTATATCTCATTACCTACATTAATCATATGCAGTTTTTTATTACATCTTAACTTCCTAACGATTCATCGTTTATTTTAGTAAGAGTCACTGTATTTGTAGTTAAACCTTATTATTACGTACAACAGCATGTTTAATATGTAAAAAAAAAATTAACAATCAAGAATTAAGAAAGAAAAAAAAACCAAAACAAATAAACAAGAGAAAAAAAAATTGTATTAACTAAAAACTATTTGCATAATATTAAACGTTCAGTCTCACATAATATTTCACTGTGTAAACACCAACTAGAAATAAATATTATCTTATTTTGTTTTATTTTTCTTATTAAATTTCATGAAAAAGAGAAAAACAGTTTTTTTTTTCTAATACATTCGTGGGTATTACTGATTACTATTATTATATCGTTGATAATATGATTCTTACTTGACGTGTTATGTGATATATTAAAAGTGTTAACTTTACATTAATCAAACCATAATTATTCTCATTTGTATGGTGTTATATAATTTTAATAAAAATACAACAAATATATTAGAATTGTAATACAGTTTAGTACGTTTCGTCTGAAAGTGACATTGAAATTAGATAAAACCAACATTTTAATAATTAAAAGTTTAAATAATATATCGAAAAATCATCATTTCATTAATTTAAAAAAAAAAAAACAAAAATGAAAGTTATTTTATTAGTTTAAAGAAAAGCAAAAAAATTGGGTTCGTCGTTTTAGTCAACTCTTTTGATTTAGTATAAATTTTTCAAATTATGTTTTTAATCGTTATCGTTGTGAGTGTTAACATTAATTTGAATAAGTGTATTTTTGAAGAGATTATATAATATAATTGAATAAAATAATACAAAATTTTAATAGTAAATATATAATTGAAGGATAAATAAAAAAATCAAAAAATCAATTTTAACCTCGAAATAAGTGTGCGCGCGGATTTTTTTTGTCTGGATAAAAAAATAAGAAATAAGTTTTATGAACTTGGATTACATTTTTGTGTATTTTTTTTTTTTGCTTGATTGATGTGTTTTTATTAAAGACTATTTAATTAGCAAAAAAGTTGCATAATAATTAATACAAAAAATATAAAATTTGTATGAAAGTATTTTCGACAAATGGATGATTTAAAATAAAAAAAATGATGAAAATGTGTTGACAAATGAAATATTACCATTAAAAATTATTTATATGATAGAATTTTTATTATTGGTTATTTTTGTAAACAGTTGAATAGGAACAATAAAAATAAATAAAAATGTCTTTAGTGAATTTTACATTGCCGTTTAGTGGAATCGGTGGTGTGCCAAATTGGGCAACAGTTAGTCCTGTTCAAAGTCATCAAGCAACAGCTGTAAATAATTTGTTATATGGTCCAGCTGGACATCAAGAACATGATGGGTCAGACTTACAAAATAATGAACCATTTTTTAAAAATAGTCCATATGGACCCCCACAATCTCAATATCGATCTAGAGTGAACAATAACTATTTACCACCACTGCTGCCACAGTCAAAACATATACAAAATAATGTTAGACAATATTCGCAGACAACACAATCTAGAAATGTATATCAACAAAATAAAAGAACTTATGTTGAAGGTAGTTTTACTCAAATTCCTAATAGAGAAAATGGACAAAATTATTATAGTAACTTAAATACTCACACTACCAGTGGTTTTATACAACAACCACAACAACCACAACTGCCACTTTTGCCACCACCACAACAACAACAAACATTACAACCACAATTTCAAACCCAACAAACAAATGCTCCAATTGGTACTCCTCCTGTTCCAACATTAAATGTTAATCTAAATAATCAAAAAAATAGTGATAATACACAAACTGGAATTGTTGAAGAAACAAAAGTTAATGTGAATAATGGTAGGACTGTTGGAAGTAACGGAGTAGGATCTACATCTGGGAGTTATCCGGAACGACCGCCTGGTTTTACAAGAGTACAAGCTGGACAAGGTGCACGAACTCAAGTTCATGCAGTTCTTGATTACGATGCTGACGAAAATGAAGAATATTATGATGATGAAGAAGAGGAAACTGATCAAGGTATGTAAAGTTTTTAGTTTGCAATATTTTTTTTTGGAGAAAAGAAAGATAAAGAAGAGAAGAATATTTTGTTTAAAGTTGTTGTTCTTATAAAAAACGTATAATATAAACAATGTTGTGATAGGTCAGGAAATATTGTTGTCTTGAATAATTATTGATATTTTTTATCTATAATTTGATCAACAGCAAAAATAATTTATTACGTACAATGTAAGATGGGCATTTTTTCCTTTGTGTATATTTGTATGTATACTAATATATTTATCAAGCGATGATAACATTGTACTTTCGTAAAACTGACAGCACATAGCAATTTTTATTGTGTATTTTTTTAGGTTCTTGAAAACAACCGTTTCGAACGTTTGAATAAAATATAAGTTCTAAAATTAAAATAAGTTGCAAATCTGATATAATATGCCATCGTTTTGTCGATTATGTACCCCGCTTTTGCATTAAAATGCGGATGCCGATGACAAGGTGTCGATCTTCACATTATTAATTTTATTACTATTGCTCAGAACTTAATCGATGTAAAAAATGTGTTCGTTCCGATGGACAAACTATAATAAATACAAATGATATTTAAGTACATCTGTTAGTATTTTTAGAAATTCAGGATCACATGTCCAGTTTCAGTTTGTTTTAAGTGATATTAAGTTTTCTTTTAATCGTGCTTTGTCATTTATTAAGATGCAAACTGCTCCAAGTAGTTTTTCTATGCTTTGGAAAAAATCAAGTCCAAATTTAGTTTAAATTCAAGGTCAGTACAAATTTCTATCACAAGTAATTGTAAAGTTCAGCAATTTTTAAATTTTTTACCGTTTACGTCACAAAATTAAAAGTAAGACTTTTTCATGGAGGGATCAGTTTTTATTAATTTGTTAATTTTTGTCTATTTTTTTGATCCACGGGTGTGACAACCCCGCGTACTCGAGTCCCTGCTATTGGCATATGAGTTAACGTGAGATATCACACACCACTGGCAATAGCAGTGAGATATCACTAGCCAAGGTGATATCTTAGGGGTGCTGGCGGATGAACTGTATTCAGTCAACGGTAGCACTCTCAATCTTAGCTAATGAATATTCCTTGATGCTGGAACGCTGTAGCTTGCTCGATGAAACGAGCCTTCATATAACTACATATCTGAGCTTTAATCATTGAAAAATATACTGCGTCCCATAATCAGGGATTATGCCATTGGCTGGACTATTGGCAAACCAATTTTAGTTTTGTTCCTGCAAATTTGTAAAACAAATTTGCTTTTTATCTCTTATTTAATTTTTATTTTCCCTATCCTATCACGAAATATTGGCCTATGTCATATTTTATATGTGATAGGATTTATGGTTTAGTTATCCATTACTTAACAAAAAAATATTAAAAAAAAACAAAAAAAAACAGATTTGCGTCCATTAACATATTATGTGTTGTTGTGACACATATTGTAATGCCTACTACACATCACATTTTATTAAAAAAAAAAAAAAAAAAAAAAAATAAAGGTATTGGATTGACGATGTATTTAGTTAGTCTAACATCTTTTGATTAACTATAAGCCCATTTCGCATTTATTTATATTTTTTCATTTTATCTGTCCTAAAATAGTACATGCTGATGCTAGGACGTAAAGCTAAAGATTTTGGATGGATGTGGAGTTTGCAAATCGAGGCGCTAGACGAGATTTGCACCCACATTTTTTTATTCGCCGCAAGCAAAATATTATAAGAAAAGTTGTTTATTCTAAATTAAAATTATAACTTTTCATAAATTTTAAAATAAAAATACGTGGAACAAGTAACCTTTGACAAAATAGTTATTATTTTTTCCAAATTATTGTGTAGCTATGACAACAAATGATAACAACTATTTTAATTGGATAATGAAATTTTGAATTTGAGGATTGCTTTGATAAAAATTTTTATTTTTCATAGAATTTAAACAAATACAAATGCTTTTTGCTTTTTTGGACGTAGCTATGACAACATAATAAGTAGTTGAAAAGTGATACTTTAAAGCCGCAAATCACAGTAATAAAGTAACACTTTAATATGTAGGCGAATAAAAAATTAATTGTATTAATTGTCGCATAACAACTAGCAACCTCACAAGTTTAATAACTCATTTGGATTATTCACTAACAGACATCAAAGATTATGCTTCAGAATAGCTGATTCGTGTAGAATATATAAGGATAAGGGTCATCATTAAATATTAAGGTGTATTTATGAACAAAGGTCATTGCTGAAAGTTTAGTTTAAAAAATTATAACAAAGGTTATTGCTGACAGTCTACTTTAAAAAATTATATTAAGTTTTTTGAATTATAGCAAGCTTGCTTAAGTGTTCTGGTACCCAAGCAGGGTTTGCCGGACTTTCAAATATGGCCAAGCACCGGCCCATCATGGTTAACAGTACTTGGCTATTGTTATTGGGCCATTAATGGAACCGTGAATCGGCCGATCTACTGTTTATAGAAAGCAGACAGTGCACTTAACTTTAAATGGCCAAGCCATTGTTAGTTAATGGTTAACATTAATTGACTATTGTTATTGGTCCAGTGCTGCAACCATGAAATAGCCGATCTATGTCATTGAGCTAAAATTCACTAGAGCAAAATCAATTTTAAAAATATATATTTGAAAAATTTTCACCTATAGTTTAGTTATCGCTTCTCAGCAGAAAGATTATGATAATTTGTTAGGTTTTAGGTTGATATTAAATGTTTTCATAAAACATTTTTATTTTATTTTAAATTATAAAAATATTTTGTATTTAATTTATTTAAATTTGCCTATGGTAATATTTTATATTGTTTTAATGGCCCAGTCATGGCGGCTAGTACTCGACCATTGATGCAATACTGGTTATCATTATTGGTGCGTTACTGGGCCAACTATACAACCTTGTCTGGGCCATTGCTGTTTTTTTTCTCTGGCCCCAGAATGGAGGCCATTTATTGTCCGAAGTTATCATCCAATAAAATTATGTTAAAGGTACAGTTAAAGGTGCTAGTACTCGGCCATTTCTGCGTTACTGGTCGCCATTAATGGACCATCCTGGACCAGTTGATTGTACAACTGGATATAGTTAGTGTATAGTTGTATGGGTATAGTTAGTTGGAATTATTTGTATACATTTTTATGGATTTAATTTTAGCATCCTTTACTATAGGTAAGTTCTTTCTCATAACCATCTGTTTCAACGTCTAAACAAACAAATTCTCAACATGGCCATTTTGGTAACCATCCCAATATCCCAATACCCACTAGGTTCAAGTTATATCCATTTGTTCCATCAGATATTTTTGTAAATTTTTTATAACACCAAACATTGTGGAACGAACACGAGTTTACGGAATCAAGCCCACTGAACATCCAATTTGACCATCGTCCCATCGTTAAGCTTACCAACATTGAGATTTCAGTTTAAACCCAAATGTTTATTATTTATGGCTAAAAATAAGACACTTTCACCATCCTTAATCCCAACATTAAATTTAACATGTTCATTACTATAACAATGTTTTTCTTTAATTTTCAGCCACAAGAACAAAGCTATTCTCTCAGCTGACAAAAAAAAAGTTGAGATTGTATGGAATAAAAATGAGTTTTAAAAATTTTCGTTATATGTGTTTCGATGCAGTTCTTATTACACATTTCAGTTTCATATTTTGAATATGTTATCCAAAATTTACTTAATAGCTTTCACTGTTATCATTCACAAGAACCAGATATGTTTTTACTATACAAAAAAATGGAATTACATGTGAGTTATCAGCAAGTGAATTTTACTCGAAGTTTTGTTGGTTTACAACTCCCGGAACTAAAGTTAGCTTAATTTTTTAAATTCACAAACTCGAAATTTTTGAAAAATTAGCTCTACCTTAAAACAGCTTCGCTTACTCTACAAAAAGTTAGTATTAAATAAATTCCAAGAACTGATAAGATAATTTAAACATTTAAAGATCAAAATATACTTTCATTTTCTTTTGTATTTTTTCAATTGTGACAGTGATGAATAAACATTCCTTTAGAACTAATGCGCCCATATTTCAATTAAATCTTTTTCTTCTTCTTCATAAATAAATTAACATTTTTGTCTTTGGAAATACCTAATTTTATAGTTCCGTTTCTTTAAAAAAAGAGATTTTTGTCCATAAAGTGAGTCGTTAAAAATATTTTTTTTTGACTTAGAATAAATATTTACCGGATTTTTATATGAATAGAATATTTTGTTTCTAATATTGATGTTGGTTTTGTAGGGATAGAGAGACGCAAGGTTTGATAATTATTCTAATACGTGTCTGTTCTATTTAAAGTATATCATTGATTCAAAATAGAAATGTTCACATTGAATACATATGTTGAATAAACTTACCTTGAATTGGACCATTCACTATTATTATGGAAAAAAAAAACAAAACAAAGGACTGTGTTATAGTTTTGTGGTAGCGAAAATTTGAATGCAATTGAAAAACAAATATTTTTTTATCATTTCACTTGAAAATTCATATATTTGCGTATAGTACACAAAGGTTTGGTTTTTATGAATATAATACGATAAGTGAAGGGAAAATCAGTTGGTATTGTACATTTCGTTTAAAAAGCTAATATGGTTACAATGTTGACAATTTTGAAGGTTTTCTTTTTTTCTGCATCAACCAAAGCTACTTAAAGTCTGCCTCTGCCTTAACATAAATAGTAACAGTGGCCATAAATGAACAGTGACTATAAATAAGTAAGAATATTTATTCTTTATGAATAAAATGGGTGAGCTTGGTAGATATATTGCTGTTTAAAACGAAGTTGAACCAAATAGTTAGAATTTTAAATAAATCTTTAGTAACTTCTCTAATAAATCTTAAGTAAATTCTCTTTAGGAACTTCAAAATATGATGAGAATTCAATTGCATACAGCCATTGCCATCGATACGGTACTATACATCCTCTTGTGGATCAAAACACACAAAGTGTTTGAGAAAATGGCTGAGGTCGCTTGTTGCATTCAGTCGTCTCGCCTCCTTTTCAATATTTTTGATTCTAATCTGTTTTGACAATTCTAATCTGTTTTGTTTCCTCTGATATTTAAGGAATACATACTCCAAAAAACACCTAGTACTTTAACAGATACTTGACTGTCCAACAAAATGACAATTCTCTTGTTTTAATGACCCTTTTTTAAGCTAAAATATGCAGATCTTTCGATGCCGTGAACTTCATCCTGGAGGTACCCATTTCTTCAAAGTATTTGATTCTTCGTTTGCCCACACCTTTTCTGGTTTGTAAACTAGTAGTGATCATTTTATAAAACCATTACTTAAATGGTAAGTGTGAACTCACTGTTGTACTCTAATTTATTGCACAACAGCGATGGATTTCTTGTTTGGGTAGTTCAAACGAGGGATTCTCTCTGGAATGTCTCTCTTGAGGTTTAAACTCGATGAACTTTTCTTTTCCTATAAATTTCAGGAAGCTTTCTTTTACTTTGTTCTTGAGCTAGAAATACAGTGAAGTTAGTTCTAACAGTATTTTCATTCACATTGTATTATACGTCATTGTATGCGTTATGCCTAGAAAAGTCTCTTTACCTTCTCTAAAACTTCCTCCCAGACTTAACATGCAATGTTCTATTCCACGCGACTGCTCTATATGTGACGAAAGGTATATTTTTCATAGTGCACAACTCTACTTTAGGTTTTAAGCACATTTTACAGATCCACTCTGTAGTAATTCACAGTGTCACCTTAAAAGTATGTCTAACTATAATAGCTATGCCAGCCGCATATTCAATAAATTTAATCGTTGGGATGTCTTATATTATCAGTACTTCATCTACTATACTAGATTCCACATAAGTGGTGATAAGACTCCACCTAAGTGACGTCTTATAATAGTACCAAAGGTGACTTTGCCGTCCCTGACCTTGGTTTCTACAACTAGTTCTCAGCATCTCACGCATCCAATTTGTTGGGGTGCAATCATAACTTCTTCCAAGGAGAGCCATCCTCATCGCTCTATGTGTCATATTGTCAAAGCTTCCTTTATTGGTATAGTTTTTCGTCAACTTGAGCAGCGAAAGTTCTTTTGATCTACCCATTCAAGGGAATAACTCATCAAATCTAAAATGTGTGTGAGGATTATACTGGTGACGTATCTCTTCCCCAGTTTTGAAATAAATATCACCTCGGTCAGTCTCCATGGCTCTGAAAACTGAAATATGCTCGAGTGCCATTTTTCTTAAGATTCTTCAGACTGAAGTGCCACTAATGTTTTATGATCACTACTATATGATAAATTGTAGTGCTAGAAACTTCAACACTACTAAATAATGTAAATGTATCGAGTAGGTCACTACTATTTATTTTATATATTAAAACTCATTCACTATTGATACTGTAAAGTTTTTATTGTAAACATGTAAAACTTTATCTATTCAGTAGATAAGTCACAACAAAGCTTGGTTTATTACTTTTTGTAAATATTCAAAAAAGTTTATTGATTTAGTAAACATTTTAAGTAGTAAGTCACTAGCTTAGAGATTTGAAATTCCTCTAATTATGTTCACAAACATTGGCCTGAACTGTTTGGCTGCTTAATTTTTGCTTTGCTTTACTTAATTTTACTTTAATTACTGCTACTTAATTATTAATTGTTCTGCTACAACTCAACGACTCACTTTTTATTGATTTTTTTTTAAACGATTTTAAAAACGATTTTTGAAACGTTTTTAAACAAATGACTAATATGACTGACTTGCCTCACTTTAAAAATTATATAAATTAAAATTCAATTAAAAGCTTACATTAATTTGTTTCTTCAATGTTGTCTTCTTCATGTTTTATCTCACATCTTCGTTTATCCTGATGGTTAATTAAAGGTTTTATTATATCAAGCAGAAAATAATCCGTTCCTCCACAAAAAAGCAATACATAATGAAGTCACTACACGAAAATTTCATAAACGGACTTGACGAACAATTTTTACAAATAGAATTAGACAATTTTGTGTTTAGCATCTCATACGGTAACAATAACATGAACTACTTCAATTAATTTTTGTTTTTCGTCGTCATTAAAATTTATGTACATTCACAAAGTTATAAATGCATTTTCAAAACTGATAACATAACACTTGCTTGATAAATAACTTTTATTTCTTGAATGTAAAACATATTTCGTTTACATATTTTTATAGATGCAATTGAGGTTTTGAAATTTTATTAAATTCACAACTATAAAAAACCTTTACAATATTAACACAATAATTGAAATGAAAAGCAAATTTATTTTCTTTTTAGTTTTAAAATAACATTTTTGAAATAATTGACAACATTAAAAACTCTAAAGTAAGCTATATCACGACGCAGTCATGACTGAGTTTAATTTTATTTCAATTTACATGATTTACTGACTTTAAATTTATACTCACTCGAGTCTAAAATTATACTAATTGATCCAAACAATTTGATCGTTTTATATCATCATCTCTTGCAGATCTTCTGTTTCGTTTTTTCCACCAAGTAACAATCCTGTTTTTATTTCAAAAAAAAAATCATCTTCAAAACTGCATTTTTAATTGAAACTGAGTATACTTAAATCATTAAAAAAAAATGTTTAAATGTTTAAATGTACAGTTTTATATGTACCAAACGTCATAATTGAAGAAAATTAATAAAATTATTATTGAATTTGAAAACTACTATTTTTAGAGCAAAAATTGAAAATAGTCCGTCGTTACAAGACAACCCTTTTCATCCCGAATCTCATGTCTAGTACGTGCCACACTAAATTTTCGCGAAGAACATCTGTATCATCCTACCTAATCCTATTCATTGGCATGTTTATGCCACCTACGCTGCTTTCTGTAAAGAGTATGATCTCAACAGGTGCCGTGGGATACGCAATGGTCTAAAATAAAGATCATCTCTTCAAACTACTGGTTTTGAGATTTCATGATATTTGCTTTCACCTTGACTATGACATGTCGACGCCATGAAAAATAAATCGATTTCTGCTTCCGCTTTCTTAATTTTTGTTGACAAAGAATAGTCAGACTCAAGGTACAATACTGTAAATAGAGTAGTAAAAACTGTTGTAACAAGTAGATTCATCCAAACAAGTTTATATTTATTCCTTTCAATTAACACAAATCTCTAAAGAAAATCCATAAATCCAGCCTTATTTAATTAAATACTTAAGCCAGCGTTGTACGAGTATATAGTAACACAGATCACATATATCTCATTTTGACTTGTAATTAAATTTATTATGCAATAAATTTAATGTTGCTTCCGAATCATATTGATTTTAAAAACTGAAAATAAAATATAATAAAAATAAAATAAAATAAAATATAACTTTCTATTGTGATTAGTTTGTGTTACTAAAAAAATAACAAAATACGTTAAAATGTATCTTTAATATAACTGCTTTCTCGTCTTTATATATTATTTCTCAATATTTTAAGATTTTATCAAAATTTAAACTATAATCAAATTTTCAGACAGTAAAAAAACTAACATTTTGGTTGTATTGCTTTTTGAAATGAGTATAGTCATAAATCGGTATGCGGTGATCGGTAATTACATTTATATTTATTAGTATGTGTTGGGTCTTTGGCTATAAATTTTAAGATTTCGGTTGTTAAATTTATTATTTCCGTTTTTCACTTAGGTTATTTAAAACATTTTTTCTAAGATCATTTGAGTCTAAAACTTGGCAAAAGTTACAGAAAAAGCTTTAATATCTATTTCACTTTCATTTAAACATCACAGACCCAAACCAATCGTCGGTTTTTAACTCAGTTTCACAAACATGTATTTTCTTCTTCTATTGTTAATTATAAAAACCGTTAATTATAAAACACCTGAAATAATTTCAACTAATAAATATTATCCTGATGAAGCAAGCAATAGGCCTAATTAACATTCAACAAACTATAATTCAAAACAATCAAATCCGATTATATAACCGAAAATTGAAAAATCACACTGTCAATTAATAACAATTAGCGATTGATAACAACAACAAAAAATTAAAGTCGTCCCAATTTCGCATTCCACCAATGCGTCATACCGTTCTAAATTAAACGTTACAGTTATTAAATTAATATTTATGCTAATTTCCTAATCATCACGTTAAAATATCAATTAAATAAAAACAAAATCGATTTCACTAAAATGACTGATGGTTGATCGTTGAAATTTAATGAATGAAGGCAGTTCTATTAATATAATCAAAAGTTTGTCTCTTTAGATTGGAAAATTAATTCAAAATTAATTCTGCTATTATTTTCAACATTATATTTACAAAACAAATTAAATCAAAACGTTGAGGTTCGGTTCTCGCCTGCATAAGTTAAATTTCATGTAAGAAATTTTAATTTCTGATTTGTTTTTGAAAATATAATATGCAGTATCACGTAATTGCACCTTTTAAAATAAAATTAATTTTAATTTTTACATTTTTAAAAGAAAATCAAATAAATTAAGTCCAAATAATTTATTACTTTCGAGTTTTTAGTTGAATTTTGAATATAATAGATTATTTTGTTTTTATTCTTGTAAATATCGTAGATGTTGTAGGTTTTTTTTCTGTTGATAACGTTAAAAAATAATTTTTTGCTATATTATATCTATTTAGGTTAACGAGGTTAAAGCACATTTCCTATTTTCCAGAGATGAACAAACTGGTATTAGTTTTGAAAAACATTTAACAGAGCATTTTTGAGTTTTTTGATTTAAATATGCTTCATGAGAATCGTAAAACAATAGATGAAAAATAGATAAATATAAATATATTCATTCGATTATTATTAAATAGATGGTTTCAATGAAGAACCTTTCAAATTTCGTATTTGGAGTAATGTTGAACGATTGAAAAATTTCTTATATATGAGATGCATAGTTCACACACGAGAAAAGAAAACAAGCAAACAACAAACAATCATGATAAAAATCACGAAATGAAATGAAATAAAATAATACGAGGTAATCCCTACCGCCACGGGACAAGATTATTTTGCATTATTCAAGTCAGTATTCTATATCAAATAGACATTTTAAAACTTAGATACTCACTTAAAGAGAAATCAGTACATAAATCTATACGACATCAGAATGCAGAGGCATTTCTTTGTCCGTACTTCGAGCAAATGCGGAATGCTTTGCCTAAATCAATAATCCCGGAAGATTTCAATCCTCAATAGTTTAAAAAACCATTCATCAACACCTCAGAGCACATGTTGTTGTGAGACCTAGCTTTAAAAGTTATCTATGTTCTGTTGTGACACATATTATGGACGACATTCATTATGGTGTATTTTCCATCAGACTGATAATATATACCGATATAAATTACTTATACTGATACAAATTATAATAAAAAAATATGGAGGGGCTGAAATCTCACAACTCTGAGATATCAAGACTTCGGTCTGGGTAAAGGATTTTGATATAGTTTTCGGCAAAAAACTTTCACGAGGACATGGTTTTTAGTTTTGGGCAGCGATGTATATCAAACATAACTATTTGTTAAAGTACAAGTATTTTTTATATCTGTTTAAACATTTATTACAAAACTAACACGAAACATCAATACGTTGCCGGATAATTATAATCGAAATTCCAAAAATATTGTTATATTAAATAAAATCAAACTTTTTCAAAATACCAAAAATATTCCAAAAATTAGAATGAAATCAAATATTTAAACTTTTTCTAAATTCCGATAATATTCCAAAAATTCTTAAAAATTCAAACTTTTCCAAAATTCAAAAAATATTGCAAAAATTATTACAAAATCAAAAATTAAAACTTTTCCCGAAATTCTAAGAATATTGCTAAATTATTACAAAATCAAAAATACAAACTTTTTCAAAATTCCAAAAATATTTCAAAAATTATAACAAATTCAAAAATTTCCGTGTCAAAATTCCAAAAATTATAATAAAATCAAAAATTGAAACCTTTTTCAAAATTCCAAAAATATTCCAAAAATTAGAATGAAATCAAATATTTAAACTTTTTCTAATTCCAATAATAATCCAAAAATTCTTAAAAATTCAAACTTTTTCCAAAATTCTAAAAATATTGCAAAAATTATTACAAAGTCAAAAATTGAAAATTTTTTCAAAATTCCAAAAATTATAATAAAATCAAAAATTAAAAATTTTTCAAAATTCTAAAAATATTCCAAAAATTCTTACAAAATCAAAAATTAAAACTTTTCCCGAAATTCTAAAAATATTGCAAAAATATATTACAAAATCAAAAATACAAACTTTTTCAAAATTCCAAAAATATTTCAAAAACTATAAAAAATTCTAAAATTTCCGTGTCCAATTTCATTTTCAATTACATTTACGTCATAAAAACAGCTACATTTTTTTTCCAAAAAATTGGCTAAAAAATAAATGAAATCGTTTTTTGACACACTTGACAACATTTTTTTGACAAACTTATAATGGCATAATTCTCAATAATAATAATAAAACCAAAGTAATTTCATTTCAAACAAACAATTTTATTTTTTTCCAAAAAATTGGGTAAAAAATAAATAAAAATCTTTCGTTTGACACACTTGACAACATTTTTTGACAAACTTATAATGCCATAATTCTCAATAATAATAATAAAATTCATTTCCAACAAACATTTAATTTTATTTTTTTCCAAAAAATTAGGTAAAAAAATAAATAAAAATCTTTCTTTTGACACACTTGACAAAATTTTTTGACAAACATATAATGCAATAATCTAGTTTTTGATCTCACATACCAATCCCGACCATCAAGATTTCTCCAAATTTAATGTTCCTACTCGTAATCGCTTAAAATGAACGTTTTTTAAGCCAAAAATATGAAAATTTGCTTTTTTTGACACACTTGATGATTTTTTTTGACACACTTCCGGTACAGTTATCGAGCACAGCGTCCTTTCAGACAGGTCACCTGTTTTTAAAAAAAAAAATTTGAAATCCCTCCAGCGGTTTTCTCTGCAGCGTACATAATGACGGCCTACAGATAGACATACATTTTTTTTTTGCTTTTTTAGAATCAGGAGGTCCTAAAACGTCGAGAAATGTCAAAAAAGTGGGGGTAAGAATTTCACTTTGAGCTCATGAATGTAATACTTAGGTCTTTCAGACCGAAGTAATAATATCAAATATAGAAAATAAACATAAACATAAATTTTGATATAATGTCATATCGTTTGAACTTCGCCAAGAATATCAGTCTAGGAAAGATTCATAAAGTCTATCAAAATATCCTTATCCTTTAAATCATATAACAAGTTTTGTTTTTAGCTTTTAGTTATTAGAGGATAATCTAATATCTTAAAATATCACTGAAGAAAACGAAAATATTCTGCATTAGTTGAGTACAATGTTACATGAGAATTATCTTGCTCTGGTGTCAGCAGCAAAATAAATAAATTAAATTGTGTTGACTATTAGTGTGAACTAGCATTTATTTTTAAATGGAAGTAAATCGCATAGCTCGTTGTGATTTTCTCACAAACCATAGGGTTATTACTAACCAGCTGAACCATTTTATTGACATTTTACCGTTGGGCAAACTGAAATAAAAAGTGTTGTGCAATGGGAATTACAAAATGTGTCAACAACACAAAAATACTTTTTAAGATCTAGGTACCACAGTCCACAACAACATGCATTCTGAGGTGATGATGGACGCTTTTTTTTAAAAACTTTGTGGATTGAAGGCACTCGGGCCTATTTATCCAGGCAAAGTATTCCATTTGTACGATGTACACACAAAGAAGTCTCTTTGCGTTTTTTTACTATATGACATTGAGTAATCTCGACAGTTTGACTGTTTGCTCAAACCGGCTAACGAGTAAAACGGAGAAAAGAATATATTAGAGGCCAAATGGATCTGATTTAATCCGAACACTGCTGGTGACGGTATTTATAAAAAACAACGAGATCATGCAACAGTGCGACTATGTTGTAGGGAATTGAGATTTAATTTTAAATTTCGATCAACAACAGTTTGTATAGCACGCTTTTGAACAGAGTCCAAAAGAGGCAAAGTACGATAATAGATGCAGCGCCCCAAACTTGACAACAATACACCATACAGGGACGAATATAGGACTTATAAATCTGGAGTAATTGATACGGAGTGAATTATTTTTTACATCTATTGAGGAGGCCTAGTTCTCTTGACGCGCTTTTTGTCATGACCATTATATGATCGTTCCAGAGTAAATCATTGGAAATTGTGACTTCCAATAAACGAATGCTTTCACATTTGTCTATTTGTTCGTCACACATATTAATTGAAATATCGTTGGGAAAGCATCGTTGGGAATTTGAACTGAACTGAAAAATCAAACTAGCCTGGTACATACCGTTTGTCAAGATTTGTGACTACTATTTTCTCTAGATTTCTAATAGACTAAGAGCCCGCGACTAGAGATACGCTTTTCGCGACATTTTCTGTTTCTCGGGAAAAATTGAGAAGGGAAATCTGTTCCTTGAGAATTTTCAAGAATTCTCGAGAAAATTCTTTATTAATTTTCTTTAATTAATAAATAATTTTCTAACCCACTCCTCATAAACCCTATTCTCTAATTATCTCTCGCTAAATTATCAATAGCCATCTGGGATTTTTTAAAGTTACTAGAATTGAGAGATGTTTCTGTTTAAATTAGCGGACGCTTTGTTAAAGTTTCTTGACAGTCAAATCATTTTCTGTATAGGAAACCAGTCCTGTAAAAATGCTCTATCAAAGTAAACAAACTATTCTTACGAAATTTGAAATCAAATAGAGGAAACAGTTTTTTTTTCTCGGTTTTTACAGAGTGTTGCGATACACAATTTCTATTGAGGGTGTAATTAAAACAACTGTACTATTTGAATAAACTTTGGTCCTCACTTAGGTCTCCCATATAAAACTAATCGATTAAATTAAGTCTTCAAGTGAAATTCGGCCATAAAATTACGTTTCTTAATAGACATTATACGAAAAAAATCTAATAATTCATCAGCGATTCATCATTTTTATCATATGAATAACGGAGTCCTCACTTTCACTATTTACAATATTTATCATATAAAACAACTATAGTGTTTGTTATCTAATTTAAAATTTTAGTTTATAAGATAAAACATGCTCAATCTAATTTAATGAATTATTCTGACAATTATGCTGACTGCAAGAAAAGCTTAGTGAGTTTTAAAAAATTTAAATTTAAGGTTTAAAAAATTTAATGAGTGATTTTTGTTTGTCTTTAACTTTTTTCAAATTCTCGAGAAATAAAACAAAATTTCTTGAGAAATGAGAAATAAAAATCTATAGGGGATTCTCGAGAAATCGAGAAAAAGAATTCTCGAGAATAATCTCTACCCGCGACGGCCAGACCCTCGTTATTTTATAAAATCTGAAAGTTTCTCTGCGCATACCCCTTACTCAGGTAGGAACGATTAGTGACATATGAAGTTTGGATCCAGGTGGATTTAGCAGGGAGCAGGTAACAAAGGGGCCTCCAAAGTTTCGGGAAAGTATAAAAGGTATTTTTTTTTATATATTCTTTGAGATACTATTAGAAGTCACGTCACCCATTGCCAGACACTTACTGTCGTGGAAACCCCTTGCCAGACACCCTTAAGCTTTAACAAATTGTTAAAGTTTAAGGGTGTCTGGCGGGGATTTACCACGATAGTGTCTGGCAATGGGTGACGTGACTTCTAATACTATCCTTAAGAATATATAAAAAATTACCTTTTATACTTTCACGAAACTTTGGAGGTCCCTTTGTTACCTGCTCCCTGCCAAAGCGACCATGATCCAAACTTCATATGTGGCTAATCGTTCCTACCTGAGGAGGGGGTATATGCGCAGAAAAACTTTCAGCTTTTATAAAATAACGAAGCTCTGGCCGTCGCGGGCTCTTGCTCTATAACAGCATAAATTAACCCATTGCCTATTTTGAAAGTATTTGTCGATATTTTTGTCCTAAAACAAGTGGAAAAAATATGCTAGCAGGAAACTTTAGATATCTATGTAATCAAAATAAGAAAATTACTATATGAAACTGACCATAAATGGACAAAACTTCAGCAACCAGTTTAAAAATTCGATCCGAAAATTAATCAATCAACAATAAAACAGAAAAAAATACCAAATGTCAAAAAATTACCCAAAATATTTTCCAAAAATCCAACTAACGATACGATATTACTAGTATTATTGAGACAAAGAAAAGAAAATATATTATGTATATATTAATACGCTAAAAAAAAACTTTGTACAGCCCAAGGCTTTTTTATTCGAATTTTGATTCATTTGAAATTTTCACTGCTAACTGATATTAGTGTAACTTAGATTTTAAAGATTTTTGGGATTTTTCGAATCATAAATAAAAAAGTTTTTATATACGAAAAACTTTTTATATACATATGCATTATAAGTTTACATGCAAGTAAAAATATTCTACTGGGTGGTACTGTTTACAATATGCATATTTATGTTCTCATTTCTCAAAACAAATAAAAGAAATAATAAAATATTGAATTATTTTAAGAACACCTTATATTCGTATGTAAAAAAAACACGAAACAAAACTTAAAACTTTATTTTCTTTTTTTATATTTATTATCTCTCAGTTAGTTTATACATTTCCTTTGAAGTGAATAAACGGATTATTTTTCTGTGTTCATTTCCTAAACGAATTTAAGGTTTGAACGTTTGTTTATCGTATTCGAAGAGTTAGAGCTGTTTGGTTTATATTAATTTTATATTATATATTAACTAGGAGGGCCCGGCGTGCTTCGCTACGCTTATAAATAAAGTTTTTGCGTAGACATTCTGTTGACGTAAAAGCAATGATTTCAAAAAGTGGTAATGAGAAATGCTAGCATATAATTTTTAGTTTTTCTTTTTAAATATACGAATGAAAAATAATCAGAACTCTAGCTGATCAGTTCGGATATATGAAAAATTAGCGATCAAATAACTTTTCAAGTAAGCTTATTTGATCTCTAACTGATCAGCTAGAGTTCTGATTATTTTTCATTCATATATTTAAAAAGAAAATTATATGCTAGCATTTCTCATTGCCACTTTTTGAAATCATTGCTTCTACGTCAACAAAATGTCTACGCAAAAACTTTATTCATAAGCGTAGCGAAGCACGCCGGGCCCTCCTAGTTTGAATAAATAGGCGCAAACTTTTGGGATGATCCTAGAGTATCTATCTATAAGAGTATCTATATTATCTGGTAGCTGTTAGTCCAAGGCAGGCTTATGATAATTGAAATCTACGATAGATAAATTGAGATTGAAGGAGCGATACCAATTGTTCTTGATACTGAATATTGTTAATCACCAGGATTACGAATTTTTATTGAACAGATCAACTAAACTGATGCGGTTTAAGCAACTTTACTTTTTAACTATAAATTCTTATGCTTTCAAATCACTAAATAATTGATTAGCTAAATTTTGTTAATAAAAATTGCTTCAACTTTGTTTAAAAAACATCTTGACGTATCATATTATGCAACATAAAAACAAGATACCCAGCTTACACAATAGTTCAGCTTAAAACCATTGAAACCTTTTCTTTAACATCTTTAGTAAAACAAATTACCCAAAATTAAATTTTATCAACGTACTGATACTGTTACAAAAGTCTAAGCCTACTAATTTTTGCAGTGACTATCAAAAAAACTTTCACTACTTTATGGACGATGTAATCTATCTAGCATCTTCATGGTAATTTATCGTAAATTTTTCCACATAACACATAAATTCGTTTTAAGTGTTTTAAACATTTAAATAAAATTTATAGATCTATAATTTATTCTCTTAAATGTATGATTTATTTCACTCTTTCAATGTATTATATCTCATTAATTAAAGCATTCAAACATTTCGATACGATGGAACTAAAATTTTTATTTAACCTATTCTATACGACAGACAGGTCTTTTTGAATTGTATAATCCTGTTAAAGTTAGTTGGTTCCATGTCGATTATCTATCACCCCATCAATTACTTTACAAGCATGATTAGATTACCCTTAAAAAGAATAAATTACGATAATCTAAGCATAATTTTACGAATATTATACAACCTGCCATGAAATTTTTAATAACAAAATTCATTAGTCATAACCTTAAAACATTTTTTTTTTGTTATAATAAATGAAATTTTATAATTTTATGCTGAAAAAATTAATGAATTGGAATTGATTTTGGCATATTGACACATCTAATAATGAAGCGCTATCGACTGGAATTCGTTTTGTAATAACTCATAGATAACGTTGATTAAAAATCAGATAATTACGCTATATACTTATTTGATATTTCATTTTATCAATCGTTCGATATTTGAAATTTTTTACCATAACAGAACAGTATTGTCCTATTTTGAATTTAATATTTCGTTACGAGGCTAAAGATTTTTAGCTGTTGGACTAGAGGCATAATGGAGGTCTGTTCAGGCCAGGTATGCCAAAGGATGCCAAATTCAGAAAAACTAACTAGCAACCAATTACAACCACTTTAGCTTGTTGGTAGTGGAAGTAAGTTCTAAGTCTAGCTGACTGTTGAACCTAACTTTTATAATGGTTAACACATTGCCGTTTTTTAATTGACTGTATCAGAACTTTCGTTGGTGTTTAATTAAAATCAAACAGCTCCACCACTAGTGTGCATATGCCATGAGACTTATTTCAGGCGAAAAAATGTAACTAGATCTACTAGTAACAAAGCGCGTTTGGACAGATGCATCCAGGTTACGTGATTGTAAGGTGATCCCAGCTTGGTTTATCAGCTGAAATCACACTTTCTATTGATTTATTGGAACAAGCTTTGTGCTAGTGAGCAATGCAACCCAGTTTTAATAATGGCTTTAGCTAGAGTAATAGTTTTGCAGATATAAGTTGAATCAAGAAGATCAAGTAAGTATATAACTGTGTGTAGCTAATAACAGCACGTTTCTTTTCGAGCGTTCTGGATGTGCAATCCTTTAGAGGTGTATACATTGGAAGTGACCATTTGGACCCCTTGTATGTGCTACGATAAGGTTCCACTTCCCAAATCCAGGCATTCCAAAATTCAAACAACGAAAACGATTTAACATCTCATCATCGATTAAACATCTCATCTCATGGTGTCAAAAAATTTAACAAATGTCTGTTTTAGGATTTATTCAGAATCTAGATTTTTTGGCATTTTCGTGTTTTTGGTCATGAAGATGTGATTTTTTTCGGTTTGTTTATTCAGCAAATTTGTAGCTGAGGTCAAGAACTACAATTTACTAATTTTATTCATCGTTTCAAAAAAAAATTTTTTTTCTAAAGTCCTACTTCAAAATTTTGTTAAGAATGATAAAAAAATAATACAATGAAAGTTTCAGCCCGTAATTCCGATTCTTAGAACTTGCGCAATGCGTTTAAAGTTTTTCCATACAAAATACATGGCGAATTCGTGATTTTATGTTTGATTATCTATAGTTCGGCAGCACTTAACGCTATGGCGATAGTCATAGGTGGAATTTGTGGATAAGTTCATGGGCTTCAGAAATGCTGTCACTCACTTTTTTGTGACTCTCTTATTTTGACGGGGATGTCTCTCAAAATAATTTGTTCGCCTAAAATAAAGTTTTTAACAAAAGTTCCATAATTGGTTGGACCTACAACTAACATGAACAGAACAATTTTATAGATAATATATTTATTTAGGACATAAATCTATTTTATTGGGTCATGAGTTGAAAGAACTACAACTTTTGACATTTTTAGTAAGTTATTATATAATTATACCTTTAATTCGTTTTTAATCAATTCAAGTGCAATTCTTTTTATAAATTGATTATAAATTTTATATAAAATTTATAATACTTTTTATATAATATTTATAAATTTTAATTATTTAGATAATCTTTTATTCTAAAAGTATAATTAACAGTTAATAAAAAATGTTTATTGATTTCACAAAATATATTAATACATTAATTGAAAAAATGTAAAAAAGTGTAAAGTGTAAAAAAAAATGAATTTAAAAGTACGGTGACAATAAATACAACACAACTAATAAAGGGATTTCAGATTGAGAATTGAACCACGAATACTGCTCCTCAATAATCAACATTAAGAAATTTAAATTAAATGATTTACCAGTATTCACGCTAGTTGTATCAAAACACATTCCTCTGATTCTTTCGGTAAGATTCCACTCAGTAAGGGCATTAAAAATAGCGTCAGCTTGATTAAGTGCTGTTGCTTCTTCAAGTAATGGAACTCCTAGAAGTTGGTCGGTTTTTATTCCTGAAACAATCATCGGAAGTCGTTCCCCTTTTTTTGTTTTTAAAAATAAAGGTAGCAATTTTTCATCCCAATGAATTATAAGATATGGAGCAATATTTAGTTCATTTTTTAGAACCTCGACAATTTCTTTTCTAAATTTAATACGAGCATTATTTACTGTTGAATAGCTCAAATTAAAACTATTGATGTCTAATCCAAGACTACGTAGCACAGCAACAATAATATGCATTTCATTTCGGTCACTAGTATGCGTACGATCTAATGTAGAAACAAGGCTAGGTGTCATAATATTAGTTTTTCTGGTGTTGGATATGGGGAATTCTTCTTTAATATTTGAAGCAGTTTCAAGACAAGAGCTATTTTCTGGAATATCTGTTGACGTAGAACAGCGAGTAAATTTTTGAAAAGCCTGAACTTGAGTGCTCAAGGAGCTTTTTTTAAAAATTTTTTTCTGAAGATCTTTTGGTTTGAATTGTTTGCCCACAGGCCACATCTCTTCCTACATTTTGCACGACTTTCCATTAAAAACAATTGACGATCTTCAGGTAAATATTTTATTCCCACACAACTGCCAATGTCAAATAATTGATCTAGCTTAATTATGAATTTTCTATCTTTTGTATTTTGTTTTATTAATTTGTTTCGATTTCGGGATTTTTTTAAATTTTTATATTCCTCATAAAACTTTTTTAATTTTTTTATACTATTCTGTGAAGAATTTGTTGGTATTGAAAATTTTTCCCAAACTTTATTTACATCATTTATTACTATGATTGAGCTTTGCCGAATTGTAAATTTTAAAAACCGATGTTTGTACATGAATAAATTTATTACATCACGATAGGTTGGTAGTTTGTGTATATTTATTTCACTTAATTCAAAACCAACTAAATAGTTGAATATTTTATTCCAAATTTTTATCAGTCATAGTTTCTTAAATTGGGTATAATAACAAACAAAACTTAAATAAAATAACACAAACACAATTTTATTGCAACAAATTAATAAACATTCACCAGCTAGGTTTAAAAGTAGAGTAGTGTTAACGTTTCCCTTTGTTTCCCATTTGTATAATTTTTAAATCACAGGTTGCTCGTAATTGCACGAACGCAATTAAGTAATTGCATGGATTTTATTACATCAAGTTAATAAAAGAGGCGTACTCTTGAAAATAAGAGAGTCACAAAAAAGTGAGTAACAGCATTTTTGAAGCCCATGAACTCATCCACAAATTCCACTTTTGACTATCGCCATAGCGTTAAGTGCTGCCGACCTATAGATAATCAAACATAAAATCACGAATTCTCCATGTATTTTGTATGGAAAAACTTTAAACGCATTGCGCAAGTTCTAAGAATCGGAATTACGGGCTGAAATTTTCAGTGAATTATTTTTTTATCATTCTTAACAAAATTTTGAAGTAGGACTTTAGAAAAAAAATTTTTTTTGAAACGAAGCAGCATATATATATATATATATATATATATATATATATATATATATATATATATATATATATATATATATATATATATAATATATATATATATATATATATATATATATATATATATATATATATATATATATATATATATATATATATATATATATATATATATATATATATATATATATATATATATATATATATATATATATATATATATATATATATATATATATATATATATATATATATATATATATATATGTATATATATATATATATATATATATATATATATATATATATATATATATATATATATATAAATATATATATATATATATATTAAGCTTGCCAGATTTTTTTTGAAGGCATTCCGGGCCGGAAAATCCGGGCGGTTTTTTTATAAATCCGGGCAAAATCCGGGCGACAAGTGTCAAAATTTCCATTTGAAAAGCCGGGCGAAATCCGGGCGAAATACAAAATTTTTAAAAATCGCACAGAAAAGAAGAAAACAAAAAGACTATGTTTTTTCATAAATAACCTTTGAAAACTTTTATTGCTTTGAAATGTTGAAATATATTTTGTTAATAATATTTTTAATTCTGTTTGTTACAGAAAGAGTTCTATGCTTAAATTGTCAACATTGTATTCAATCAATCTCCATCGAAGTCGATGACTGTCCACTCTCTTGAGTACCAAACAAACTATCAGCTCTCATTTTGTATTTTTCACTTCCAGCAACTTTTTGGAGAAAACCAGCATCTTCTTTTATTTTTGTATAAAACTCTGGACATGTCTCCTTCCAGTTGAATTTTACCATCAATTGTGCCCGAACGTTTTCCAGTGTCAATTTGCCTTTTTCTTTTGTCCAAATGTCATTGATGTGAGAAAATACGCGCTCAGTTGTCGTATTGGCCGCCGCTGGGATAACTAAACCAAACTCCACGATTTGCAGCAAACGATTGAACGAACGAGAGCACAATATATAAATTATAAAACGTTGAAATGATGTCAATTGTTTATAAATTTTCATATGAAACATTGAAAATAACACGATTTAACATGTGAAACATATTTGAATAAGAAAGATACAGATTATTGAAATTTTGACTATAAAACGAATTAATATTATATATATATTTTTTTTTTCAATGAACAAATGTTGGAAAAATCCGGGCGATTTCCGGATTTTGTTTAGAAATCCGGGCGTCCGAACCGGGCGATTTTCAGCCAAATTTTACCAAAAAAAGCCGGGCGAGTCCGGCTTTAGCCGGGCGATCTGGCAAGCTTAATATATATATATATATATATATATATATATATATATATATATATATATATATATATATATATATATATATATATATATATATATATATATATATATATATATATATATATTTATTTATATACATATACATATATATATATATATATATATATATATATATATATATATATATATATATATATATATATATATATATATATATATATATATATATATATATATTAGACTGGTCGTTAAAAACTAAATTTTCCTAGACGCCCCCTAGAATAATTCTTTGGGGTCAAAAAACCACAACGGCACTATTTTTTTTTTTTTTAAATCAAAAGAACACGTGCCGCAAAATCGTTGAAGTTGATTTTTTGAAAAATTCGTAAATTTTTTCAAATATCTCATAAAATATGCAGATGTAAAAAAAAATCACATAACCATTTTTGTAGGAAATTTAATTCTCTACAAAAAAGGTGCACGTCATTTTTTCCCAAAAACGTATAGATCTCATGATATTTTGAAAATGAACTTGTAAGTTTTCGTAATTTTTAAAAAACATAAAAAATAAAGATGACGAAAATCTCCTAATTTTCTTCTTATGCTATAGAATGAAATGTATAAAAAAATAATCGTGACAAAAAAAATCAAAATTAGTACTTTTTCGTCGAAATTTTCATCATTTGGTTGTACGAGTTTCGAAGAATTTCAAGTTTTATTTCAAAATATCATCAGAAATATAGGTTTTAGGAAAAAAATGACTTGGACCTTTTTTGTAGAGAATTAAATTTCCTACAAAAATGGTTATATAATTTTTTTTGACATCTGCATATTTGATGAGATATTAACAATTTTATCAAAAATAAACTTCGATGATTTTGCGGCACGTGTTCTTTTCACTTTAAAAAAAAAAAAAATAAAGCCGTTATGGTTTTTTGACCACAAAGAATTTTTCTGGGGGGCGTCTCGGAAAATTTAGTTTTTAACGACCAGTCTAATATATATATATATATATTAGACTGGTCGTTAAAAACTAAATTTTCCGAGACGCCCCCCAGAAAAATTCTTTGTGGTCAAAAAACCATAACGGCTTTATTTTTTTTTTTTTAAGTGAAAAGAACACGTGCTGCAAAATCATCGAAGTTTATTTTTTGATAAAATTGTTAATATCTCATAAAATATGCAGATGTCAAAAAAAATCACTTAATCATTTTTGCAGGAAATTTCATTCTCTACAAAAAAGGTCCAAGTCATTTTTTTCCTAAAACCTATATTTCTGATGATATTTTGAAATAAAACTTGAAATTCTTCGAAACTCGTAAAACCAAATGATGAAAATTTCGACGAAAAAGTACTAATTTTGATTTTTTTTGTCACGATTATTTTTTTATACATTTCATTCTATAGCATAAGAAGAAAATTAGGACTTTTTCGTCATCTTTATTTTTTATGTTTTTTAAAAATTACGAAAACTTACAAGTTCATTTTCAAAATATCATGAGAACTATACGTTTTCGGGAAAAAATTACATGGACCGTTTTTGTAGAGAATTAAATTTCCTACAAAAATGGTTATGTGATTTTTTTTGACATCTGCATATTTTATGAGATATTTGAAAAAATCTACGAATTTTTCAAAAAATCAACTTCAACGATTTTGCGGCACGTGTTCTTTTGATTTAAAAAAAAAAAAAATAATGCCGTTGTGGTTTTTTGACCACAAAGAATTTTTCTGGGGGGCGTCTCGGAAAATTTAGTTTTTAACGACCAGTCTAATATATATATATATATATATATATATATATATATATATATATATATATATATATATATATATATATATATATATATATATATATATATATATATATATATATATATATATATATATATATATATATATATATATATATATATATATATATATATATATATATATATATATATATATATTTATATATATATATATATATATATATATATATATATATATATATATATATATATATATATATATATATATATATATATATATATATATATATATTTATATATATATATATATATATATATATATATATATATATATATATATATATATATATATTATATATATATATATATATATATATATATATATATATATATATATATATATATATATATATATATATATTATATATATATATATATATATATATATATATATATATATACCCAAGTAGCAATCTAGAACCGAAGTTTTTAAAAAACCATCAAAGAGGTTTTCTATTAGTTATATTGCAACCGGTTATTTTGAAACGGTTCCTAAATGTTTTTAAATTAATGTTTTTGATACGATTTATAAAGGTTTTTATGCAACCAAATGAAAACAAATTAGTTTTTGTAAAATGTATCTGAAACGAAAACAAAGGATTTTTAAAAACGATCTAGATGTTCCAAAATGGTTTTTTTGAAACTAAATGAAAACAAATTAGTTTTTGCGAAATTTATCCAAAACAATTAGCTAAGGAATTGTAAATATGATTTTTTAATGGTTCCACAACCGTTTTTTTTGAAACCAAATAAAAACAAATTAGTTTTTGTGTGAATTTTAAGGCCTATTTTTGAATAACTGTAAATTGATGAGAAATTGAAA
>CAVNZG010001664.1:0-165327 GCA_963693315.1 Diogma glabrata
TCAGTGCCTATTCAAGAAGCGATGCCACTGAAAAAAAAAATTGGTGATTGTTTCCTTTAGTTATTTTGGTTAATTGGCGCATTAAACTCCTTTTTTTTGTATATTGCTGCTATTGAGGTAATCTTTTATCGGAAATTACAATTTATTTTGCACATTTCGCATCTTTACAAACGCCTGTAGCAGGGATCGAACTCGTAACCTTTGATTCTCCAGGACCGTACGCTATCCACTTCTCTATTTAGCAGCTGTCATAAAGAAAATTGAAACTTAATCACTATTGTTTAACAAATTATTTGTACACTTTTCAAGTTTCGGACCACTACCACGACTATGAATTAATTTTTATTCAAACATTTTGATTAGGAATGCATATAAAAATGTACTAATGGTTTCCTAAAATGAGAATATATGAGTTTTTGTTAAAAATAATATTGGTTGTGATTGAGGACAATCTCGAAATGAAAATAATTTTGCGTATTCATATACGATATCTACGCATGTGTTTCCATTCAATTGTACGATTAAAAATGATTAAAGAATAAAAATAAAATAAAAAAAGGAAAATAAAATTCATAAATAAAAACGTTGCTGGCAGGAATCGAACACAGGCCCTATAACGTCTTCCTCATCGTTTTCGTTTACTCTTACGCACTCGTTCATTAAATCAATTTCCACGAAAGGAATAAAACGTTACTCAATACAGAATAAAAGTATTACTCCAGCTTCGTTAGGGGTATAGTATGCTGTGGTTGGCATTACGTTCAGTTGCACAATTTTGCTGGTTAATAAATAAATGTTAAATAATCATATTAAATAAACGTTCTACGTTATATTTTCCATAAGTCAGTTGCAATCTGTTGCAAGTTTTGATATAATTTTTTCCCAAGCGAATTGCGCACAATATGGCGATTACATACATATAATATAAAAATGAATTGTATGACAAATTATCATCAGTTTATTTATTTATTGACCAACTCAAATCATTATATAAACCATCATCAGAAATGGTAAATCTCAATCAATATATAAACCATCATCAGAAACGTTTGATTAAATGGTTGCGGAATAATGGCAGTTGCAAATTTCCATTGACGAAAATATGTCTACCATTTTGAAATAATCTTTTGTATTAATCAATAATAGTTTGTTAAAGTTCTTAAAGGTTTGTTAACTTTTTAAACACATCGATAAGTGATTTAATAAAAAAACACACAATCGAAAAATTAAACAACAAACTGTCAAAAATATTGACAGATCGATTTGTTGTAAATCTTTTAATATTCATTGAAAACGGCCATATATAAGAAATATTACTTGAGTAACAATTTTCTTGAATACTACTAAAATTATTATACATAAATAAAGTCGTATACAAGGAACTATCCTTGGGTAAGAATCTTCTTGGATTCTTCCTAAAAACTGTTCTTTAATAAAGGTTTATATAAGGGATAGAATTCTTGAGTAAAAACATCTTGAATACACTGAGAGAAATCCTATTCTGTTATTGAGTAAAACCAATTCTTAATAACAGAAAATCAAAATTGATGAAAATTAAAGACTTAACTACTTAAAATAAGAATTTCATGCTTAAATTGAGATTAAATTGATCAGTTTTAGTAATTCAACAATTTCACAAAATAAGACTAATAATTTCAAATTTGTGGATTTATAAGTTACAGCAATTAAATCAATTATGCTACGTTTATGCATTATTCTAATTATTTGAAGAACTTTATTCTCAAGTTCAACTTACAAAAGATCGATGAAATTGTAATATATTTATTCTCAATCCGAGTAAAAAATTTAGTATCAAATGTAGAAAACTGATTTCTTGAACTGATATTGATAAATTTTGTTTGTTTTAACAGAATTATTTTCTCTAATTTAGACAAACTTATTACATATTACGAATTTTTGGGAAACAATCAAAAACAGCAAACAGCTGTTTTTAAAATGCTGTTTTGACTGTTTTTTGTGTTTTTAAATTTAAACTTGAATTCTCGCAAAAAAAATTGAATCGGTCATTTCAAAAACCTCTTAAGTCACATTTTTTACCAACATGCTTTTTTTGCAGAAAATGGTTCCTTTAAGGGAGATGCGTATTCTGGGTAAAAACCACGTTAGTCGATAGCGATAGCATTCCTGCATTCCCGCGTAGGACGAAAGGAACCGCAGGTACCCATGATACTCGTCCTCTTTTCGAAGATTCGTATTATATATGAATTATATATGAATTATATACGTATTATACTATTATATATGAATTAACTCATAATTAAGAATGATGGAGAATATGACTATGTACCATAAAGATATTAAAACATGACAAATTAATACATGTAAATGTTAATAAGATTATTTTTAAGTGTAATTCTCAATAATAAGCAATAAAAAATATGATTACTATGATTTTTTCGGTTAAACTTTATACTACTAACCCTATTTCTTGCTAAAACAACATAAGTCAAGAACTGTTTTTCAGGTTTTTTTCATTATTTCTATTAAGAAATTGTAAAGGTTATTCGCTATTTTAATTTTTCACCACTCAAATACTAAATTAAACATAAAAAAGTCCTTTAAAACTCATTTGTTTGTGTATGAAATAGTTTTTATTGATTTCTGAAAAATTCTAATTGAGTGACTTATGAGGTTTTTGAAATGACCGATTCAATTGAAAATCTCATTTTCTTCCATGCGGTCGTCGTAACGATTAAAATTTATTTGAAAGTCTGTTTTAACCAAGCAATTTTATATTACACAAAACGTTACAGTTTTATATTTGTTCTCTTTGTCATCTCTGTTAAAATGAAAAATACAATAATATCAAAAAGTTAAACATCAACCATTTTCAGAAATTGGATGGATTTAAACTGCCCGCTATAATGAAAGCTCTTTAATAAAACTTTTGCACGAAGGTTTTGATAAAAAGGAGAAAAAATTATGAGTACAATTAAATTGAAAGTTGCCAAGTTTAGCATCGATGAGTTGATGTCGTTTACTGTCGTTTACTGTCGATGAGATTACCTTAACCTGAATGAGTTAACCTTAATGATCAAACTGAAAATATCACATATAAAACGAGATTCATTCGAATTTTCGATTTATGAGTACTCTCGATATGATTGAAATAATAAAACAACAGTTTAGCTGTATTCGAATATCTATTAAAAATGATTTGGTTGCGTCTACACAAGATGGAGCTTCAGCTAAAAAGTATATTTTACCTAGATCATGGCCTACATCTTGGGGTATGTTACACACTCTGTAAAATAAAATCTGATACTGAAGGTTTTAGGCGCACCTGGAAAGGAGAAGATGTTGAAGTAATCTATAGTGAGAATAAAGAAAACATCGACCACCATGATTTATATAAAAATACCTACAAGTTAATCAAATACATGAAACTGTCAAAGTGTCAAGTATTTGAAATCATGTTTTTTATTCAGACTCGCTAGAACCCAATCCTAACAAAGGGCGATTGATAAAGACTTTATTGAAGTTTAAGACATATTTAGAATTGGTCGAAAACGTAGATGCGTGAAAAGATTTACTAAAGAAGCTGTTTACTAGAAGCTTAAGACTAGCTGTTGAGGATCTTAGTAGATAAGATTCAACACTGATGAGCACTGACACAATATTAAAATTCATTCTCTTTAATGAATTAGTGAAATTAATAAGAAGTTGATAGATAATTTGAAGATTCGAATTGATGAACGTTGGAATACAAAGGTCAATATTTTATTACGCAGCCCTATATAAAAACTCTACGATTACGCTATGCAGAGCTACAATAGTTTTTGCAGGTATGGTGGCATCTCTTCTTAGTGTAAATGTTGTGGAAATTATTAAAACAAAAAGTGAATTTTAGCTGTACAAAGTAAACTTAATGTATTGCTTCAGAAAAATGAATCACTAAGACTTTCCTAGATAAGACAATTTCAAGTTAATAAAGGCTAAATTTTCTCTATTTTCTATCTCTAAACTACAGACAAACATAGAGAAAATTTATAGAAGATTTTTGATTCTATGAATATTCTTTGATTCTGTGGATGTGGGAAAAGTATTTTGAGTGTATGCCAACTTCTGTACAAAAAAAATTTTACACCTTTCTACTACATTATTATCAGCTCTTTTACTTTGAACATATCATTATAAAAAAAAAAATTATATTAAAATTTAACTATAAACTTTCATAAAACATGAAAAACAGTAAACCAGCTGTTTTTTCAAAATTTTAAAATAGCAAACAAATGTTTTTTAAAAATCCTATTCCGTAAAAATTGAAATTCATAATTCCTGAATAGTTTTTCTTCATATAAGCAATTCATTGTGCAAAATGGTTCTTGATTCGTGTATATTGAGATCAATATGAGAATAAGATTTATGATTCATTCACGTTTTTGACTGATTTACTTAAATTGAGAAAATAATACTTATTTGATACGATTTTTTCTTGCTTATTTTGAGAATAATATTGTTAACAGGAGTAATAGGACCATACAAAATTTTAGTTACAAATGATATTGAAAGTAATATTATTAACGTTATTCTGATTTAGTTTGAGTTTAAATTTTAAGATATTGAAACGTGATATAAACTGTGTACTTAAAAGTGTTATTTATTGTGCAAAATATGGAGGAAATATGTTGTGTGTTTAATTTACGGTATGTAAATAGTATCATGATTATTATTATATTTCATTAACATATTTTACCTTTACATTGTGATATTAATTAATCAGTGTTAGTTGTAAATTTTTTCAAACGTGGCACTCAGGAAAACCTCATTGAAGTGCGCATAAATTAATGGTGCTTTCTTAATTGTTTTTCTAAGTGTTTTTTTTTTCAAATTAGTATAAATAAATTGAAAAGATTTTTGATTTTATATGAAAAATGGTATTATCCTTAACACGATTTTTTATTCCAAGTCAACAATTAAAAGCGAATTGATTTGGTTTTCGCCTCAGTCGCCTAGTTGGGAAACATCATGAAATTAACACTGGTTAATAATCTTAATATTAATATATTTAAATTTATTTTTTCTATTTCAAACATATCATTTGTAGTACCTTGACAGGAATTTTATTTAGCTTAACGCAAGTGTTTATGTTATGCTGTATTGTAACTGTTTCCTTAAAATTGTTTTTATTTTAAAACACGTGATTGAGTTTTTATAAAAAATTTTATTTATTGTAGGTTGATTATATGATGTAAAGTGCCAGCTTTTCTAATCGAGTTAAACAATTTGTTTTTTTATGCAAAAGTCTAAACGGAGTCAATCAAGTTTTATAAAATCATGTTAAACATCTGAATGCTAAAAAAATCTTTCAAAGAAAACACCGGATAAATTGATTAGGTACGAATATTTATTTTATATAAATAACATTATATTAATGCAAAAACATTTTCTTATTTTCTAGATTAAAAACATACAAGTGCTTAAATCATTGCACAACCAAATTACACTGCTATTTAGGGCTACTGAGGACAAAATCGTAATTAGGAACCTCCTGATAAAAATCGATTTCATCATGGATCTTAGAAATTAGCAGCCACAATTTAATTGCATCGAAACTAAAATAAACAAGGTTAACAGAATTGGAAATATGGTAAATTTGATAATATTATTTATAATTTAGCTTTTTTACATACTTGTGCTCTATAATTTTTCATTTTAATAATGTAAAATTTTTAAATTGTTTTAATTTTTATTTAAATTTAATTCAAATATTCAAAAATGGAATAATTTAAATGTTAGGGTTGCATTTTAAATTGTTTAAATTGTTTAAATTAAGTTAAAGTAAAGTTATTTCGCTTCAAGTTTATTTGGTTAGTTTTACCTATTAATTTATTTGAACGACATATTCGTTGGTTTGTGTATTTATAAATAGACAATAACTAGTTAGTTAATTCAAATATAAAATATTTACTAATGAATGTAATTTCTTCATATAAAAAAAACCATATTTGTGAATAAAGTGTAAAATAATATTAAGTAAAATTATGTGTTTTAATTTCTTATTTGATTTTGTTTGCATTTTAAAATAATACCAACTCCTTATCAAAAAGAACTGCATTCTTTAAAATATATAAATTTGATTACTAATACAACAAGAAGAACATATCAAGCAAGCATTATTATCTCAATTTAAGCATAATAGTATCAATTCATATTCAAAGATTACTAAAGATCGTTGCACGTTTTCTCAACCGATGCATTTTTCACTTAAATCTTGCGCCAGCTGATCAATAAATGGTTCAACTAGAGAATTATTGTTCTTGTTTTAAGAATATTTTGCAATATTTTATTCTTGAAAATAGATAAGATATTCTCAAAATGAATTTAATTTAGTCAAAATCTAACAACTTTCATCGAAGGATATTCTCGTACTTAGTATACTTTTTCTCAAAATGAGTTTAAAACTCAAAAAAGATTAATAGTTTTTAATTCACATTGAATCAAGTATTCTTAAAAATATTAAATATATTCTCAAATGGAGTATAGTTTTGTAAACGGTTTATGATTTTATAAATCAAAGGTTTATCATATTGAGAATAATATACTTTAAGCAAGCAACTGTATGTACTTGAATCATGTTGTATATTCTCAATTTTAGAATTTTAAAAATTAACAAATTATTAGCGTCTTATTCTCCAAATGAGAATAAGTTGAGAATAGTTATGCTTAGCACACATTTAAGCAACTATTATGCATAATCTTATACCTATTATACTTGAATTGAGCAATCTTTTCTTTCAGTGTACTACCTTAAAAGTTATATGTGAATAAAACCTTATAAAAGGTATTATACTTGAGTAACAGTTGCTTGAATATGCCCTAAATATTTATTATTGAATTAAGCTTTACTTAAGGAATTATATAAGAACCTTAGTGAATCTAGTCTTTTACAAGCTTTTTTTAGGTAAAGTTTGAATAATATGGTCTTACACAATGCTTTTTCAAGTTAAGTTGGAATAATTTAAAAAATTTAGGCGAAATTGTTACCTGGGATATAATTGACCATGCCAAAAGCACGAGGTTTCTAGGTCCAGCCCACAAATTGACATTGTTTGGCCTTGTGACTTATTAATAGTGCGAATGCTAATCGAATTGGAAATTCGATAACAAGCTTAAAAATTTCTCCAAAACTCTTTACCAATCACTTTCAAATTTTGACATGCCGTTCGATTCTCAATCCATCTAGATTGATCAGCTAGAATGCTAATGCTCTCTGTTATTCATATTTCCCAAACGGAAAAATTAAAAAATACGCTTTCTATTCTTATTCCGACTCTTTGAAATTATTTTTGCTAATTCTACAAAATGTACGCGCACAAACTTTTTTATAGGCGTAGCAAAGCACGCCGGGTCCCGCTAGTATATATATATATATATATATATATATATATATATATATATATATATATATATATATATATATATATATATATATATATATATATATATATATATATATATATATATATATATATATATATATATATTTATATATATATATATATATATATATATATATATATATATATATATATATATATATATATATATATATATATATATATATATATATTTATTCAAAATAATATGTAATTATTCAAAACAATTGAAGTTATCCGATGTAACCAATATAATTTAAGCAGATATTATTAATTGTAGTAGTTCAAAGTTATAATTGTATTTTCAAATCATGTTGTTTGCTAAATGTTTGCATTACTTTGTATACTTGTAATTCTCATTACTAGAAACTGTTAATAATTAATTAAAATATGATAATTACCAGATCTAATTATAGCACATTTAAATGCATAATTTAAATTTGCAAGAGATGTCTCTGTCTCTTTTGATACATCGAAATCATTGTAAATATAAAATTTTTTATTAATTTCATTCTATTAAAATCAACATTCAAGTGAACAACAATATAAAAATTATTACTGTGTTTCAATTTATATTATATTATTTTAATACTTAAAATAATCTTGAGAATTTCACCTGACTAACATCGGTCGCAACAATATCATTCTACAATAATCAAGTTCATCTGCTGATTAATTACACCACATTTTCATCTATATCAACTTGTTTGGATTAACTTTGGTTTACTTTTGGAACTTGGATTATCATTACAATATTTTCAACTTCAAGAACTTTTTGTGGATCTTAATTAACACTTGTATGGTCAGAAATTTCTTCTAAGAACTGATTATGGTGCATTAAGATGGTTACTTCAGCTCAAAAATCCTGAGGGACAAGTAGCACGCTGGATCAAACATATACATACTACAGGCATATACGAATCGGATATTGAGCATCGCAAGGGTACTGTACATGGGCATGCTGATGCATTATCGAGACGACCCTATCAAGGTAAATGCAAGCATTGCAGTCGACAAAAAAGCAAGGAGATCGTCATCGATGTACGATTGCTACAAGGGCTACCTGATGATGTATGGACTGCTGAAGCCACTTAGAGATTAATAAGAAAATCCGGTTTTTGCCCCCATCATCAAGTTCAAAGAAAAGGGTTGCAAACAGTATGGGAAGAAGTTGCTGATAAAACTCCCACTTTAAAGGCATACTGGGTGCAATGGAACAGTCTTTATTTAAAGAATGGATGTTTAAAGAGCAGTGTGAGCTCTTTTAACATCTATTTTCTAAATGAAAACTGTTCTATTGCGCCCAGTATGCCTTTAAAGTAGGAGTTTTATTAGCAATTTCTCCCCATACTGTTTTGCACCCCTTTTCCTTTAACTTGATGATGGGTGCAAGGGCAGTGCTCATGATGACAAAATAAAGCAACTAATTAACCTTATACAATGGTAGAAAAAGTGAAAAAATAAACAACATTATTGAAGGAGTATCACAAAGAGACGGGTACAATTGGATCAATAAAATTCTTGAAAAAATACGACAACGGTTTTACTGGTCAGGGACTCGGCAATCAATTGTGATGTGGTGTCAAAAATAAGTTAAATGTCACGGAAATATGAAGCAATACAAGCTCAATATGATACAATACAAGCAAAATACCACAATATGAAGCAATGGAAGCAATGTATTCGCTTCATTTGAAAGAATCGCAATGGGTGTAGCGGCACCATTTCCAACAACTGATGTGTTCTAGTGATTATGGACTACTTCAGTTTGTGGCCGGAAGTGTGTGCGATACCTAACCAGGAAGCAACCACCATCGCTGAAGCTGTGATAAATAATTGGATTAACCGCTATGGGGTTCCTATAGAGATCCCCACTGATCAGGGACGGCACTTTTAGTCAGCTGTATTCCAGGATATATGTCAGATGCTCGCTTTTAACAAAATGAAGATGACAGCTTTGCATTCACAGTCAGATAGCATGATGGAGAGATTTAGAGCTACATTGGAGGAATTTCAGCAAAAGTGGTTAATAAGAACCAACGTAACTGGGAGCTTATATTACTAGACCAACAAATGAAGTTTTTAATTTGTTACGGGAATATTTAATAAACTATAGAACTGTTGAAGAATTTAATTATAATCACTAGTTATTATATGGTATGAATACAATAACAATGGAAGACATACGCATGGAAAGTATATATTTTTTAGTAGTCGTGGATAAAATAAAATATGGATCATCTCTTTATAATTCTATATTAACCGTATATCAGATTATTGGTTATGTAAAAATAATAATATTGTATACAAAATTAATTTATATCTCGGTCTAATTATACATAATTAAAAGTGAACAAATATTTTGTGCATCTTTACAATAAATGTTATCTAATAAATAAATTTTTAAATATAGATTTAATCATTTTCTATATTTAAATTAAATATAAATTGAAAACAAAAATAAAGTGTTTAAACTATTACTAAATCTATATAGTACAGTAACTGAAAATGAAAATAGACCAATTTTTCTGAATTCTTTGAACCTCCATCGATTTTCATGAAAATTGGAAATTAAACTCATCTTACTCTTAACTTCAAAGGTGACATAAGGCCAACTTGAAATTTTTATGTTCAAAGGGTGAAACCACCCCTACGTGAAAATATAGAAAAGGTGTAGGTTTACTCATTTTATCGATTCCCTTCTTATTTAGAGATGTATAATAAATCTTCTTTTATGCTCTCGAACATAGGTTAACATGTGTTCCAACTTTTCAACTCTTAAAAACCACCCCTATTACTTAGACAAATAAAAAAAGGAAACGATAATATTCTAAAAATATTATTATGAGAAAAGAACATTTGTTTTAAAGCTATACATCGCTAGTAGACTCTCACGGTTTGGTTAACCAAAACCTAAAACGGAAGATTTTGAAACAAATAAACCGTAACCGAAAACAGACTTACAAAACCGCGGTTTTGCGGTTTTGAAAATCTCTACGTAAAACAAAAAAATACACTGAAAGAAAAAATACGGTCACTACAACCTCTTTCGTGCCAACCGAATGTTTTCTGTCACAATAACCTCAAATTCGGTTGTGTTTTCATCAAAAACCAAATTTGAAGAAACAACAACCGAATTTGAGGTTATTGTGACAGAAAACATTCGGTTGGCTCAAAAGCGGTTGTAGTGACCGACTTTTTCCTTTCAGTTTATTACTTTTATTAATATTTTAATTAATACTGTCACTAACGGTGAAGACTTTTCTTTTTTGGAAGATATCAGGGATGAAACAATTTTAGAAAAAACAAAAAATAATACAATAGTACAGATTTTAGATAACGTGCATGCTGAAGTAAAATATTTTTAATGATTTACAATCTGAAATAATATCTTACAACAAAACGTGCGTACAGAAGTTGGTAATGAAGGTTGTTTGAATTTGGATGTGAGACATTGATGCAGATCAATGTAGCCAATGCTACAAAAATTTGTTACGCTTACGTAAAATCCAATAGAGGGCTTTGAGACATTTGAACACAACTGCTTACTGGAATAAATTTCAAATTAATTGAGGATTTATGTGATTGACGCTTTGAAAAGAATTGTTATTATTTAAAAAAAACTAGTCAAAGAACTATAATTTTGCAGTAGCGGTATGAGGCTGTAATAGGAGGTTTTTCTGGTGGTCCGTGAAGGTCCACCAGTTGGTCTTGCACGCAATACATTGCTGCTAGCTCGATTGAGCGAAGGTTCTTAAGACCAACCTCTTTACAAGAAAATTTAAAATAAACGAAATTTAAATGCGTAAAATTAGGCATTTGCCACCTAGGTTCTCCAGAAGGGGGAACCGTCATGTCCCAACTCTCCCTATTCTAACTAGCTAACAGATTGTAATTAATATTACGTATAAATAAACAAAAAAATTAATATTAAAATTCTAACCCGGATACACTAAACAACTAAAAGTCCACCATATAATATGTGCAACACTCACCATATTCTTCCTTATAACCCTCTTAGTTTGCTGGCATCTTCTACTTTTTTTTTTTTTATTAATTAGTTAGACATGTTTAGCACACAAAATATGAAATATTCATTATTTAGACTCTTTGAATATCCGAAGATACCATGTTAACTATAAAGGAAGGAGATGAGGAAAATGGAAGAAATGGCCCCGCTAGCACAGATTTCGATTTGTAACATAAATATGTTACAATTCGGATGTAATTCAGTTTTTTAAAACAAATTTAGTCACATTTGGGTTATATTACTGTTTCGACTTAGCCATTTGCCACAAATCATTCGGGTCAGTTACAATACTGTTTTAATTTTGTTACGGAGAAATGCACTTGTTTTTAGAATGTTTCATAAAAGTTGCAAAAAAAGAAGTTATGTTTAAGTTAAGCTAACGTTAATAAAACATTTCTTGTTGTAGCACATCTTAAAAATGTTATTTTATTGTAGCTGCCACAAGTCCGATAATGAGTTAGTAACCTTAATGTGACTAACATACATGCCTCAATTTACTGTTACAAGGACGCTGCAGTGAGGTTTTTATTTAGTTGCAATGACATAAAAACAAGGTGCATTGTAGTTGAAGAAGTTTAGTTAGTTACAAGGACGCTGCAATGAGGTTGTTATACAATTTCAATGACAGAAGAAGAAAACGGATCGAGCACTGTAATTTTACATATCCAATTAGTTACAAGGATGCTGCATTGAAGTTTTTATTCAGTTTGAAGAACTTTGAAAGCAATCTGTCTTAAAGTTTTAGGTTCGCCATATTTTCCGTTTTTCCTACACCATGCGGTTTTATTTGCGAAAATTTTAATGCGATTTTTAATAGTATTATTTATTTCCTATAACAATTTACGATGCAATATGACACTAGAAGCATTAAAAAATGAATTTAAATATATATTTGTGGATTTTATGGTGAAAGTAAAAATTCGAAAATTTTCTAATTTTCCAATTACTTTCCAAATTTTCATTTTTTGGGTGGCGCGTGAATTTTTCAGAGGTAAAACACCCACATTTAACGACAAAAAGACATTCGTTATAAAATTTTGGTCCGAAAATCATGAATTTTTTCAATTTCATAGTACGTATTAAGTAATGTCTGACTTTTAAAACTTATAAATCTTAAAAATTATTTCAATAAAATCATATAAGGGAATACTTTTTAAATTTTTTTTAAAAACATTGCAATATACAACTGAAATAAATCAAAATATTCGTTTCGTTAATATAACTGAAATGTAACATAAAAAAGTTACAAATACATATTACATCTGTTCGGTTAACAAAACAATAACTTATCCAGATTGTTACAACAACACATTTTTAGCATAGCTATAACACATTTGTCCCCTCATTGTGACTAAATTTGTTACAAAATATACCGTAAATTCTGCTTTTTCAGTCACAATGGAGCTACAGTTGCATTAAATATCTAATCTTGCGACTCTTTTATTTGTTACATTAGCTCCATTGCTACAAATTTGTGCTAGCTGGGGGGGATATAGGGATAACTATACTAATTGTTTTAAATGATTATGGACATTTTCTTTAAATGCCTGAGGGGAAAATTCATCGGGAAATACAGAGGCAGGCATTGAGTTCCACAACTTGGCCACTCTATTAAAATAGTCGTTCTGGAAGGACACAGTTCTACAAAGAGGTATTTGTACAACAAATGGATGGGATAACTCGGCAGCTCTTGTTTGTCGATTATACTGCGCACACGATGGAAGGATATTTTGAATTTCCTTAGAGGAGAACTCGCTAAAGTTATATTTATAGTAGATTGATAATTCAGCCACATTTCTTCTGTGCTGTAGTGAATCAAGCTGGTCCGTTAGTTCGGTATTACCAATCAACCGTATTGCTTTTCTCTGTACAGAGTCTAGACATTTTATTGTTGACTGACAAGCACCTCCCCAAACATTACAGCAGTACTCCATACATGGACGAATAAAGGACTTGAAGATTAGCGAAATTTGCTCGGGATTGAAATACTTTTTACATCGACTCCTAGTTCTAGAATCCTAATTTTTGCATTGCAGATTTAGCGAGGTTGAACACATGTTTATTCCATTTCAGGTTATTCTGAATATCCACTCCAAGAAGTCTAACTGATTCAACCTCACGCAATTCCTCGTGGTTTATTTTAATAGGAAAATTTTTATGTCGCTCTATTCGTGAAAGACGGCATAGTTTGGTTTTGGTTGGATTAAATGAAACAAGATTACGATCTCCCCATTCCATTATACGCTCCAGATCTTTGTTGATAGAATCAATTAGCAGCTCTCTATCAGTGGTAACTGCAGTATGAGATCGAAATTTAGTAGATGCATGTGATGCATGCAATGTGCTGTCAACAGCAAAACTATGGATTAGGTACACTGTGGAAATAAGTAAGTCATTAATGTATAGAAGAAACAAGGTTGGTGAGAGTGCAGAACCTTGGGGAACCCCAGCATTGCTCCAAAGCCAAAATTGAGGGTGCTACCGTTGACTGAAATTCATTGATTTATTAATTACATTTTGCAGCATAACAAACTTTTATAACGTTTTAACTGAAGCAGATCTATTTGGTTATATGGTTAGTTGGTAGATAATCAAATCAACGAAGACTTTTTTAAAATAATATAAAAAGCTTTTTTTTAACTTCAAGAAAACTTGAGAAAAAATTAAACTGTAAACTCAAAACTTTGTCGGGTATGCTGTCAACAGCAAAACTAAGGATTAGGTGCACTGTGGAAATAAGTAAGTCATTAATGTATAGAAGAAACAAGGTTGGTGAGAGTGCAGAACCTTGGGGAACCCCAGCATTGGTTGTGAAAATATTGGATGTGATACCATCTAAATTAACATGAAATTGGCGACCTGTAAGAAAACTATAAATCCATGAGACAGTAAGATGGTCTATGCTATAAGATTTCAATTTAGCTATGAGATTTTTATGCCACACTTTATTAAATGCTTTAGAAATATCAAGTGAAATACTGAATGTTTCACCATGGTTTTTCAGCAATTTGTTCCAGAGATGGGATACGTAGGCTAACAGATCACCTGTTGCATGACTTCTACGAAAACCATACTGTTTATCATCAATAATTCGCGACACTTCCAAATAATCTATTAAATTGTAGTTAACATATTTTTCAAATATTTTAGCTAAAACTGACAGAATTGCAATTGGTCTATAATTGTTAGGATCTGTCTTAGAAGTTTTACTTAGGAGTATCGTCCACTTTGTAGGTTCTCCGAATTACACAATAAAACCAATCTTCTTACGTTAATTTTATTCTTAATCCATTTTATTTATATATATTTATATGTATATTTTGATTTACTTTATAATAATAAACTTATTTTGTTCTTCATTCTTTTTGTTTTTCCATTTCACCATTAACAAATTATGAACTTATGATATTACAAGATGTTATATTGTTTCAAACACAAATTAACTTTAAAAAGAATTGAAAAAAAAACTAATTGTAATTAACTATTTTAAACTAATTAAAATTTTTCCACACTCAAAAAATTTGGTTTACATATTTCATTGAATTTTATTTTTATAACAGTTAAACTCCCAACTCAACTGTTCCACCAATTCCCAAAATAAAACGAACTTCTCGTTACTTTGCCAAACTCCAACTCCAACCAACTGGTTCCATATTCCAAAACAAACTCATCACTCCCAAAACAAAACATGCCATTACATCTTACAAACTTCAATCAATGTCTCATACCTTCTCGGCACAAGCTAAAAATCAAATAAAATATACCCGATAAGCATAAATTTTCTTTTAACTGACCGTGGATATCTTCTTTCTATTAATTTTCTCATTTTATACAATTTGTTTTTCCATAATTCGGTAAGAAAATATTGAAAATTAAAAAAAACTAAGGTAATACCGGAAGTGTTGGATCTACATTGGACTGTTTAACCAGTTGTGTGGTTACACAAACCGGTTAAAAAGTGAGTGAAAAATTAAGATCTATAGTATATTACTACAGGGTGGAAAATGTAAGTACACCCAAAATTTAAAATCTTGCCCATTACAAGGTAACACTAATGATTTGCCCACCATCATCCGATCCTTAGCGGGTATATTCGGTTGTATCCAATTTTAGTCGAAAAGATAGAACATGGTTAAGTTATGATACGTTAAATAGTTTAATATTTTTAAAATTCCACCGAAGTTTAATGTAATGTATATCGAAGTAGATATTAATTAATTTTGGATTTTGTGTTTGTATTGTTATTTTTGAATACGTAAGATTTTTCTTTGAATTAATGGGAGATGCCCAGTTCTGGATTTGATAGCGACCTGATGTCGATAGCCGGTACTCGCATTCCTGAATTGTAGTTTTATTATTTGTATATAAAAGTCCTGCAAGACAGTGTTTGGTCTTTACTTTGGCAATTTGATAATGCTTGACGAAACACAAAAAGTCACTTTAGCTCCGATTTAATTACACTATTTTTTCGGCAAACGTTTAAATTTTTATAAATATCAAATTAATACTTCGAAATATTTATAAATATGTAATGAGTTTAATTTCGAAACCAAATATTACTTTACTGCCACCGTAAAAATATGAAAGTTGATCTACTGCTGCCGTAAAAATATAAAAGTTGCTTTACTGCCGTCGTAAAGGCTAAAGCCTCGAGCAACAATGTCACTCTCAAAAAAGACCAACTTTACGCCCTTAATACATAAATAGCTTTTTAAGTCCTATGACCCACAATAACATACGTTCTGAAGCGTGTTTTTGTTTGCTTTTTTATATTTTGTTAAAAGAATGGATAGCTAAACAATTAATCTTATCATATATAAAATATAATATAGACCAATATTTCTCGATATGATATAGAAAATATAAATGAAATAAGAAGTAAAAACAATTTTGTTTTTAATTTGCAGAACATAATTAAAATGTGGTTGCCAATAATCCAGCTAGAGGGTGCTACCGTTGACTGAAATTCATTGATTTATTAATTATATTTTGCAGCATAACAAACTTTTATAACGTTTTAACTGAAACAGAACTATTTGGTTATATGGTTAGTTGAAAGATAATCAAATCAACGAAGACATTTTTAAAATAATAAAAAAAGCTTTTTTTTTAACTTTCAAGAAAACTTGAGAAAAAATTAAACTGTAAACTCAAAACTTTGTCGGGTATGCTTCTAACATAAAAAAACTGTTTTTTTGCGCTAAAGTAAATTTAGTAAAAAAAACTTCGGTTAAGTTTTTATTTCAAAACTTTGAATTGAGTTATTATAAATAAATATTGATAATACTTTTTTGAAACTAACATTGAATGTAGAGGACGATAAACTTTGAGTGAATCAACAATAAACAACAAGACACAATTTAAATTGGGTGCTACTAGTGCTAATGCGATTGCCTTATTTATGTCTATGAAACCTAGAAAAATATGCTAAATTTGTAGTAAAATTGTAATATGTTGTTGTGTAACTATTCTTAAAGGCTAGCAAATTAATTCTGTAAGGACTAAACATACTTAAACTTTTATTTTAAGTTAATCTAATTACTTCGGTTTTGAAATAACCTAAGTATTGCATTCATGAGCTCCAAGTATCACTCGACAAATAAAACGCGCAACTAGCAACATAGAATCTGCTCTAGAGCTTCAGTACAGTATTTTGATACTAATAGCTCTAAGAATTGTTACTTGTGCGGGATTTGTATGTGAGACAAAACATTAGATTATTGCATTATAAGTGGTCAAAAAAAGGTTGTCAAGTGTGTCAAAAGAAAGATTTTTAATTATTTTTTACCCAATTTTAGGGAAAAAAATAAAATTAATTATTTGTATGACATGAAATTTTATTATTACTATAGAGAATTATGGCATCATAAATTTGTCAAAAAATGTTGACAAGTGTGTCAAAAGAAAGATTTTACTTCGGTTTATTTATTTTTTTACCCAATTTTTTGGAAAAAGTAAAATTAATTATTTGTATGACATGAAATTTTATTATTATTATAGATGATTATGGCATTATAAGTTTGTCAAAAAAATAATGTCAAGTACGTCAAAAGAATTTTATTGTTATTATGGAGAATTATGGCATTATAAGTTTGTCAAAAAAATAATGTCAAGTATGTCAAAAGAATTGTTTTTTTAGAAAATAATAAAATTAGTTATTTGGATGAGATGAAATGAAATGTAATGAACATGATATTTTTGTAATTTAGGTAGATTTCATATAAAAATCTACCTATTGCAATGGGCTTCATCTCGGAATTTCGGAAAAATTTTGATGCCAAACGACTATACGTGATAAGCGGAGATGGAAAAACAAAAAAAAAAAATTATATATATATATATATATATATATATATATATATATATATATATATATATATATATATATATATATATATATATATAATGATATGAGGTATAACGGAATTTGGCGGCACTCTCACGGTCGCATTTTTCGACCTACACCAAAATAATTTTCTGTGTATATTTCGGCAAATAATGTCTTGGACAAGTTCGTGAACTGGCCATATCCGGGTACCGGTTAAGCGGCTAGAGCCTAAAAAGTCGAATAATCTAGGGCGCTATAACTTCCGTTTAATAATAATATTTTAATAAAGTTTAAAAATATTGAATATTTGAACCTTTTTCTATCATTTTTATCCAGATGACCACTTTGGCGTTTCAGGTTCCTCAAAAATCAGCTGTTTTAAAAATTTACTAAACTTTGCTGCCCTTGATCTAGCTGAAATGGCCAAGCTCATATTTGAAAACTTTTTTTCACGTACTTAAAATATAAATCTTTCCAAAATTTTCAAAAATAATAGTTTAAGTCTAACGGTTGAGACCCTACGGCTGTTGAAATGAAAACAAACGCAAAAGGCAATGCTTTCATCGTGTTTCAGTTTATGTTATTTAAATTCATCTTAGCTTTTAAACATACTTTTCAACTATAGCCTCAAAAATTTCAGCTTTCTAACCCAAAAGGTTCCATTTTTATAAGCATTATAATGCAACCCTTACAAGAAAAATATCAACCCATTTAATACCATAGAAAAATTATTAAAATCTCTTTTGTTTTTATTTTTTTTACTAAGTAACCGTTTGAAAAAAGATTGAATAAGAACAAAAAAACACAACAACAAAAGATGATTTTGAAATAAAATTGTTTGATAATATTATAAATTATGTGTGATGGTATAATTGTAGTTGTGACGTAGTTCATTTGATCTTTGGTGGATTTAATATGTTATTAAAAGTAGTTTAAACCAACTTAAATAAAACTGTTCCGAAATTGTATTGATGGAGTTAGTTCGGATAATGTATTTAATTTGGTTCGATAATTTTTTTGAATTATTCTGTTTCTACTTATATTTTTTATTTAAACTAATCTGACTTATCTAATTTTATTTGGACACAAAACCGTCTGACCCCGAAATCTACCTATTTCTAGCGGATATACCTGCCGCTGGGATTTTTTTTTAATAAAAAGTGTTGTGTTATAGGGGTTAGAATATGTGTCACAACAACACACAAATACCTTTTAAGACCTAGGTCCCACAACAACCTGCGTTCCAAGGTATAGATGAACGCTTTTTTTTAAACCTCTGCATAATGAAGACATTGAGACAATGGATTCCGGCAAACTATTCTATTTGTATGCAGTTCGGATAAAGAAGTCTTTCTGCGATCTGCTAGTATTTGTTACAAAATGGTGGTAAAATTGAAACCAAGCGTTTCAATTCGAATCGCGAACGCCGCACGCCAAGCTTTTCTTCAACTAGCTCTCACGGTTGGGATGGATTGAATTGCGTTCATGTTTGCTTGTTACAAAAAAATTATGCGTGCGAAATTTATCTAAAAAAACAAAACTGAAAATACACAAAAAGAACAAATTTCAATGAGATGCTGCACGTATCATTTTTCTCAAACCCATGATTCACTTAAGGCGTACAATCTTTACTACATCTACATGCTGGCTGGCCTTAAGAATGCCGTATTCCCTTGCAAGGTCAACAACTTAGCACATTATAACGTAATTTCAAAAATGAGAACATACAATTAAATAGAATTCATTAACAATAAAAAAGAACTTACAGCTAGTAATCTTCGGTGAATTGTTGCGTTGTACGGCGTACAAATTATGGGTACCCTTACTTTTGGAATTGGTTAATGTATACGACATCTACGGCACTGCCAAAAAGCCAACATTTGCCAACCACTGAACGGTATTAGATGAATCAAATTATGAGGTTTTCCTTATTTCTTTCAAATTGTTTTCTTGCAAACAAACCAACGTTTGTTTGGTATTTATTGTATTAGACAAAATATTTTTGTTTTCAAAAAAAAATAAGTAAAAAAAAACCAGAATAACGTGACTAACAATATGTTTTAATTTAAGAACTTGATACGTTTTGTTTTACAACTTTACACAATCAATATCTCAGCTATGATAACTTTTTAATAACTTATTATAATTATTGATAACAATTATTGTTCTTTAAAAAAAATCAACCAAAGACATTAATAATTCTTTTTGATATATATCCACAAACTTGTCTTAATGCAATTTTATGAAGAGTACTGTTGCAGTACCAAACGAAAACTTGACTTTATAACTTAACAGCTATGAAAATTTATAACTTTATGCTTTATTTGTGTTGTGGTCACTGTGAATTTTTTTTCTATTTTATTTAATGGCACGTTATAGTTTTATATAGTGAAGTAACTGAACGATAAAGTTACACACAGTTTAGCCCTTTTCACGGTGATTGATTTCAAAAGACTAATCATAAATTTTCAAAAATTATTTGTATTTTTATTTCAATACTTTTTTTTGAAAAGAACAACCTGACTACTTCTATCTTCGTTGCTCGATCTTTTTTTTTATTTTACATATATAGCCGAACAACTACCGTTTCTTCTACTGCCTTGCTTGGCCCAACTGTAGTAAGAACAATATAGTCAAAGCAAAATACAGTAGAAGATACCTAAATGAAATCACAAACTAATAATTATAATTCATCCGGGTGATTCGGACAGTTCAAATTTAAGATTATTACATATTTTTATTATTTAATATTATTAATGTTATTTAATATTATTTAAATTTATTAATATTTTATTTAATATTATTAATATTATTATTGATTCATAATAATTTTCACATTCTTATATGAAATGTCAATTTTAATAATTCTATTCAACATTTCAATTATTTTCGTTTAATATTTTGGTTACCTTTTATGGTGTTTAGTGTTAACCTTTAGTTCATGTTAGAGATTTCGATTGATAGTCTTGACTGGAAACTTAGTCATAGTTACAAGTTTTTCAGTAGTCTTGACATTAAGATTTTTGTGAAGTTACAATTGTTAGTCCTTTTTTCGTTTTATTTTATTATACGAAGGTTTAATCTACCAGCAGCTAGATTTTTCACCAGATTATTTCTCATATAATATTATTTCGCTCGCTGTTTAATTTACGTCTCTCGAGTTACATCAAGTTTAGATATATCTTGAATAGTAAATAACTTAAGGTTTGAGTAAGTTGTCAATTTTGACAGTCAACTTAGACTTAGATTCAAGTTGTCCAACTGTTAAGATAGTCAAAATAATTACTTTGTTATGACACCATAAGATCTATACATATTAAAATGAGAGTTACACAACACCGTTCTTTGATCTTACTTAAAATTTTTTTTTTTTATTGACAAAAAGATGCATTTCGGATGATGGCCATGGACCAAAATCTTTATGTCAATAAAAATTTTAAGTAAGATCAAAGAACAGTGTTGTGTAACTCTCATTTCAATAGTCAAAATAATTCAACTGTTTGAATAATTATTCCTTGTAGTAGTATAATATTAATTGTATTTTTGTTTCTTCTGATATTACGGTTGTTAACGAGTGAATTGCTCAATATTGCTTCTACTTTTTTCATTTTTTGTTTAATTATTCGTCGCATTAAATGGCGAAATTAACAATCAATTTCACTAACATAAGAGGTTTGAACATCAACCTTCATTCAGTTCATCATTATCTTCAATGTTTCAAACCTGATATTCTTTTCTTAACTGAAACGATTATCAGTGATCGAGCTGTAACTCTTGATCATAATAAATAGCTTTGTCCACATTATGAACTTGAGTCCTCATTTTATTTAAAGCATGGTATTTGTGTTTATATTAGAAACACCATTCCTTATATAAGAATTAAAGTTTTTGAATTAAATTCAAAATACCACAATATGGTTTCACTTAAGATTTGTTGTTCTAATCAAACGTTGTTTGTTTATGGACTTTATTGTTCGCCTAACACGCCTGTGAACATCAACTTATTTCAGGACCTATGTGAAAAAATAAATAGGTTATTTGAGTCTCCTAATGCCAAGTTTATAGTTTTTGGTTACTTTAATGTCCACAATAAAGATTGGCTCATACACAGTTCCACTACTGATGAGATAGGTAAACAGGCTGAGCTATTTGCTCTTTACCATAATTACACACAGATTATAGATAAGCCTATTAGAGTGCCTGACATTCCTGGACAAAATAGTAATTTGCTTGATTTGTTTTGACAAATGACCCTTACCTGGTACAATTTAAAGTATCAGAACCTTTAGGTGGTTCAGATCATAATTTGATCTCTACTCAGTTAAATTTACAAATTCCAAAACAATTTAAAGCCAACCCTCGTCTTGTTTGTTACTATAAAGCTGCGAATTGGGAGATTAGAGATTTTAGAGATTATTAGAGATCTTAGAGATTAGAGATCTTAGAGATTTTTTTAAACAATTTTCCTGGAAACGTAATTATCTTACTGGTCAAGACCCTAACTTGACTGCTAAGGCTGATCTTTGGTTTTCCAAAAAATGCAAAAAGGCAATTTGTTTTGTTGTAAGTTGATCCAGTGGACTGTAATTAAATTAAAGCTCCTTTTCTCTATGGTAAATTATTGAAACAAACAACTGAATTGTAAATGCACAAAATTTTATTTTCTTTTATGACTTGTTCTCATCACGTTTACAAAACTAACTAAAAAACAACGTAGAAAAAATTCTCTTTTCTCTTCTAAAAACAAAATTATTAGTTCACCAATACATATAAAAACAACATATAAAAACAACAAATAAAATGATTTGATCTGAATGTAAACATATACCCGCCCTTGATAAGCTTCAGCTTTCAACAGGTAAAACGCAAATCTTGGACACTGGTCGCTTTACCACTCCCGTGGCAGTTTTCACTGACACCACCCTCACAATATTATCTCTTCCAGGATATGTGTCCACAATTTTTCCGATAGGCCAATTAAGCACATTTGTTTTTTCGTCTCTTATTAATACCATCATTCCGGGTAAAATTTCCGTTACCCTTTTGTATGATTTCGTACGTTTTTGTAACGTATGGAGGTACTCGTTACTCCAGCGATTCCAAAAATGCTGAGATAATTGTTGCAATAATTGGTATCGATTCAACCGTGTTGTATTGATTTCTGTCATATCAGCTTCAATTACACTCCTTAAAGGTCGTCCAATTATAAAATGTCCTGGTGTGATAGGACGCAAATCTTCAGGATCGTCAGATTCTGAAAACAGCGGCCTCGAATTTAAAATGGCTTCAATTTTAGCCAAAACAGTGATCATTTCTTCATATGTTAATAATACATTCCCAACTATTCTTTTCAGATGATATTTCATCGCCTTCACTGACGCTTCCCACAATCCACCAAATTCAGGAGCTCTTGGTGGTATGAAGTGCCAGTTTATGTTCATTTTTAAGCATACATCAGTGATAAGCTTAGAATTTTCTACAGATTGTAAATTTTTTACAATTTTTTGTAGCTCGAATGTTTTCACATTCTTATATGAAATGTCAATTTTAATAATTCTATTCAACATTTCAATTATTTTCGTTTAATATTTTGGTTACCTTTTATGGTGTTTAGTGTTAACCTTTAGTTCATGTTAGAGATTTCGATTGATAGTCTTGACTGGAAACTTAGTCATAGTTACAAGTTTTTCAGTAGTCTTGACATTAAGATTTTTGTGAAGTTACAATTGTTAGTCCTTTTTTCGTTTTATTTTATTATACGAAGGTTTAATCTACCAGCAGCTAGATTTTTCACCAGATTATTTCTCATATAATATTATTTCGCTCGCTGTTTAATTTACGTCCCTCGAGTTACATCAAGTTTAGATATATCTTGAATAGTAAATAACTTAAGGTTTGAGTAAGTTGTCAATTTTGACAGTCAACTTAGACTTAGATTCAAGTTGTCCAACTGTTAAGATAGTCAAAATAATTACTTTGTTATGACACCATAAGATCTATACATATTAAAATGAGAGTTACACAACACCGTTCTTTGATCTTACTTAAAATTTTTTTTTTTTATTGACAAAAAGATGCATTTCGGATGATGGCCATGGACCAAAATCTTTATGTCAATAAAAATTTTAAGTAAGATCAAAGAACAGTGTTGTGTAACTCTCATTTCAATAGTCAAAATAATTCAACTGTTTGAATAATTATTCCTTGTAGTAGTATAATATTAATTGTATTTTTGTTTCTTCTGATATTACGGTTGTTAACGAGTGAATTGCTCAATATTGCTTCTACTTTTTTCATTTTTTGTTTAATTATTCGTCGCATTAAATGGCGAAATTAACAATCAATTTCACTAACATAAGAGGTTTGAACATCAACCTTCATTCAGTTCATCATTATCTTCAATGTTTCAAACCTGATATTCTTTTCTTAACTGAAACGATTATCAGTGATCGAGCTGTAACTCTTGATCATAATAAATAGCTTTGTCCACATTATGAACTTGAGTCCTCATTTTATTTAAAGCATGGTATTTGTGTTTATATTAGAAACACCATTCCTTATATAAGAATTAAAGTTTTTGAATTAAATTCAAAATACCACAATATGGTTTCACTTAAGATTTGTTGTTCTAATCAAACGTTGTTTGTTTATGGACTTTATTGTTCGCCTAACACGCCTGTGAACATCAACTTATTTCAGGACCTATGTGAAAAAATAAATAGGTTATTTGAGTCTCCTAATGCCAAGTTTATAGTTTTTGGTTACTTTAATGTCCACAATAAAGATTGGCTCATACACAGTTCCACTACTGATGAGATAGGTAAACAGGCTGAGCTATTTGCTCTTTACCATAATTACACACAGATTATAGATAAGCCTATTAGAGTGCCTGACATTCCTGGACAAAATAGTAATTTGCTTGATTTGTTTTGACAAATGACCCTTACCTGGTACAATTTAAAGTATCAGAACCTTTAGGTGGTTCAGATCATAATTTGATCTCTACTCAGTTAAATTTACAAATTCCAAAACAATTTAAAGCCAACCCTCGTCTTGTTTGTTACTATAAAGCTGCGAATTGGGAGATTAGAGATTTTAGAGATTATTAGAGATCTTAGAGATTAGAGATCTTAGAGATTTTTTTAAACAATTTTCCTGGAAACGTAATTATCTTACTGGTCAAGACCCTAACTTGACTGCTAAGGCTGATCTTTGGTTTTCCAAAAAATGCAAAAAGGCAATTTGTTTTGTTGTAAGTTGATCCAGTGGACTGTAATTAAATTAAAGCTCCTTTTCTCTATGGTAAATTATTGAAACAAACAACTGAATTGTAAATGCACAAAATTTTATTTTCTTTTATGACTTGTTCTCATCACGTTTACAAAACTAACTAAAAAACAACGTAGAAAAAATTCTCTTTTCTCTTCTAAAAACAAAATTATTAGTTCACCAATACATATAAAAACAACATATAAAAACAACAAATAAAATGATTTGATCTGAATGTAAACATATACCCGCCCTTGATAAGCTTCAGCTTTCAACAGGTAAAACGCAAATCTTGGACACTGGTCGCTTTACCACTCCCGTGGCAGTTTTCACTGACACCACCCTCACAATATTATCTCTTCCAGGATATGTGTCCACAATTTTTCCGATAGGCCAATTAAGCACATTTGTTTTTTCGTCTCTTATTAATACCATCATTCCGGGTAAAATTTCCGTTACCTTTTTGTATGATTTCGTACGTTTTTGTAACGTATGGAGGTACTCGTTACTCCAGCGATTCCAAAAATGCTGAGATAATTGTTGCAATAATTGGTATCGATTCAACCGTGTTGTATTGATTTCTGTCATATCAGCTTCAATTACACTCCTTAAAGGTCGTCCAATTATAAAATGTCCTGGTGTGATAGGACGCAAATCTTCAGGATCGTCAGATTCTGAAAACAGCGGCCTCGAATTTAAAATGGCTTCAATTTTAGCCAAAACAGTGATCATTTCTTCATATGTTAATAATACATTCCCAACTATTCTTTTCAGATGATATTTCATCGCCTTCACTGACGCTTCCCACAATCCACCAAATTCAGGAGCTCTTGGTGGTATGAAGTGCCAGTTTATGTTCATTTTTAAGCATACATCAGTGATAAGCTTAGAATTTTCTACAGATTGTAAATTTTTTACAATTTTTTGTAGCTCGGAATTTGCGCCGATAAAATTTTTTCCGTTGTCAGAATAAATGTCCTTACACATACCTCGTCTAGAAGTAAAACGATGTAGTGCGGCAATAAATGAATTCGTACTCAAGTCTCCTACTAGCTCTAAGTGAATAGCCTTTACTGCTAGACACACAAACACAGCAATATATGATTTGACGGCCTTCGTTGACCGTGGTCCACCTTGTTTAATCATTAAAGGACCCGCATAATCCACTCCACATTTGACGAAAGGATGCAAAAGTTGAATCCTATCTTGCGGCAAATCTCCCATGAACTGTTCACCTTTCGTAGGATTTACCTTGAAACATTTCACACAATTTCTAGTAATTTCCCTAATTACATCCTTTACTCGAATCGGCCAATAATTTCGTCTTACTACTGAAAGTAAACCTTGTTGCCCAATATGTCCTTCTTCTTCGTGTAAACCTCTTATTAGCAATTTCGTAACGTAGTGGGACTTCGGCAAAAGAATTTGATGCTTTCGATCAAAATCCATTTCTGAATGTCTTAAACGACCTCCTACTCGAATGAGTTCATCGTGATCGATAAATGGGTTCAAAGACTTAATCGCCGATTTTGGTGAGATAGAAATCTTTATTTTCAACTGTTCGTATTCCCTAGGAAATTCTTCTCTTTGAACAATTTTTAATATAACCTTCAGTGCAACGTTCAATTCTACGGTCGTTAAAGTTCCTGTTTTTCGGTGTTGTTTCTGACATCTGGTATTGTATAGAAATCTTTTCATATACGCAACAATTCGTTGCAGTATTTTAAAGTTACTATATTTCTTTATGAACTCACATGGTAATATTGTGATAAATGTTACTTCTGTTATTCTCTTTTCCGGCATTTCAGTGTTCTTAAAAATTATTTGTTTATTTGGCCAATGTTGTTGTTCATGTTTTAAAAATTCAGCTCCATTCCACCACATCGATTTTTGATTTAGCTCGGCTGGTAATACCCCTCTTGAAATAAGATCGGCTGGATTCATTTCTGATGGCACGTATCGCCACACACAATTTGAACTTAGTTCGTTAATCTCGGCAACCCTGTTTCCGACAAATGTTTTTAATTGATTGGATGGTGTATTTATCCAGCACAACACTATTTCAGAATCCGACCACAAGTTTATCGAATTCAATTCCATTTTCAATGCTTTTCTCACTTTTTCTGTTAATTTGCTTAGCAACACAGCGGCGCACAGTTCCAAACACGGCAAAGTTACTTTCTTGATTGGCGCTACTCTTGATTTGCTGCACAACAAGTTAACACAAACCTTCTTATCTTTGTCAATACACCTTAAATACACAACTGCACCAAACGCTCTCTCAGATGAGTCGCTGAAACCATGAAGTTCTACCCTTTCACAGTTTTCAACCATAACCCATCTTTTTATTTCGATTTCCTTAATCGTATCTAGTTGTACTCCAAACTCAGTCCAAATTTCACATAACTTTTTTGTTAATGGTTCGTCCCAATCTAGTTTATCTTCCCACAATCTTTGTAAAAATATTTTATATTTTATAGTAACTGCACCGATCAATCCTAAAGGATCAAAGATTGAAGCGATTTTTGATAACACATTTCTTTTAGTAACCATCTCATCTATTTTATTATCTTGAAGATTTATTTTAAAAATGTCTCGTTCTGGATTCCATAATAATCCTAAGGTTTTAATTGTTTCATTGATTTCGGATGATTCAAAATGGATTGTTTTCTCACGTTCTTCGATTGGAACATCTTTTATTATTTCTAAATTATTTGTAGACCATTTTCTTAACTTTAATTTGCCACGACCGAGCAGCTCGATCATTTGATTCTTTTTTAATTTTGCAATTTCTAAGTCATTATCGCCCGACATTAAATCATCAACATAGAAGTCTGACATAATATCCTTGGCTGCGGGATATTTGTCACCTTCATCGACTTGTAGTTGTTTTAATATTCTGGTCGCTAAATATGGGGCAGAGCTAGTACCATATGTGACAGTATTTAGTTCATAGATTCTCAGTATTTCCTCTTTTCTCCAAATAATCTTTTGATATTTTCTATCTTCAGCATGTATTTCAATTTGTCTATACATTTGTTGTATGTCAGCTGTAAAGACAAATTTGTGTTTTCGAAAGCGTAGCACCACTTCAAATAGTTCGTCCTGAATTACAGGACCAACCATCAAAATATCATTCAAAGCAACTCCATTTGTCGTCTTGGCAGACGCATCGAATACCACTCTTAAGCTGGTGGTCGAACTTCCTGGTTTCTCAATTCCATGATGTGGCAAATAATAGCCTTCTGATTTGTCACTCATTTGTTCGTTGATAAGTTTCATATGATGTAAATCCTCGTACTCCTTCATGAAGTTTAAATATTTATTTTTAAAATTCTCTTTGGTTGACAGTTTTTTCTCAAGAGAAATATATCTTTTGCATGCCATAAATTTCGACTCAGCTAATTCATCTACGCTAGATTTGAACGGCAATCTCACTATGTACCGTCCATCCGGTTTACGATTATGTGTTAAAACAAAATGTTTCTCGCATTCCTGCTCTTCTTTGGTTAATTGACGTTTGTCTTGAATGTTTTCCAACTCCCAAAACATTTTTACTTGATTTAATAATAATAATTGCTCGTTACTTGTACTCAAATTACATCGACTAGTTTGCTGTTGTTGCTTTACTTCACATTGACCACTAACAATCCACCCGAGTTTGGTTTCTTGTAATAATGGCAATTTTTGTCCTAGTTTTATCTGATTCGGTAATAACAGTTCATAAAATATTTGAGCACCAATTAACATGTCAATTTGATTTGGTGTGTCAAATTTTGGATCCGCTAACTCAATTGATTCGGGAATTCTTATAAGATTTTTATTTAATTTTATCACTGGTAGATAATCAGTTATTTTATTTAGTATTAGAAATTCAAGTTCATAATCAATATTATTAAGACGTGATTTAATTGATGTTTTAACCTTTTTATTAATTATAATATTATTGGTGGCAATACCACCCACTGAAATGTTTGTATTATACGGAATTAAATTTAATTTCTTTATTAATGCATCAGTTATAAAATTGGATTGTGATCCATTGTCTAATAATGCTCTACATAACACAAATTCACCACTAGTGTTTTGCACTTTAATTAAAACAGTTGATAATAAAATTTCACTAGAATTTGTTTTTGTCAACTGTGAACAACCCGCCAACGTTTTATCATTGCCTGAATTTGTACCATCTTTTAATTCAATTTTATTTTGTAATCCCTCCTGTGTCTTTTCTAAATCACTGTTAGTATAAGTGTCATTAGGCTCACTTGATTTAAATTGGTTATAATGAAGTAAAACATTATGGCGTTTATTGCATTTTCTACACGAAGACATTCGACAATCACTGGTCCAATGTCCTGAATTTAAACAATTATAGCACAATTTTAATTCTCCCACCTTGTCACAACGTTTCTCCACTGTCATGTTCAAAAATATTTCACACTGTCGAATAACATGGTTTTTTTTGCACAGACTACATTTTACATTTTTTATTGGAACGACAAAGCTCTTTGATCGTTCGTTTGTATGTTTATTATAAACTTTTGAGTTAGTATTGGATTTATTATTTTCTAAAGTTTCTAAAATGCGACACCTTTTATTTATGAACTCTTCCAGTTGCTTATATGTGGGAAGTTCATTGTTCGGTGTTTGAGCTTCCCACAATCGACGAGTTTCGCTATCTAATCTATATGCGACCAAATTCACAATTATTGTATCCCAGCTTTCTACCGGTTGATTTAAAGATTGTAGTGCACGTAAGTGTCTGCCACACTCATCTATTAATTTACGTAAATCACTAGCAGACTCTTTGAATAATGTTTTTAATTTGAATAATTGATTAACATGGTTGTCAATTATCATTCGTTTGTGGTCAAATCTCGCTATTAGTGCATCCCACGCCTGTTTATACCCCTCTGAAGAGAATGTTATTCTTTCAATTACATTTAATGCGCTTCCTTTTAGACAACCCTTTAAATAATAGAATTTTTCAATGCCTGTAACGTTTTCTCTTTGGTTTATCAGCACCTCAAATGTGTCTCTAAATTGTAACCAATTATTAGTATCCCCATCGAAAATTGGTAACTTAATTTCCGGAAGTTTTATTGGTTTTATTGATCGCTGAACTTCTTTACTGGTGTCGTTTATGTTATTGCAAGAATTATAATGCGACTGATATTTTTCACTGACTGTAGAATAACTATTTATTTTTGTTTTTACACTAAGATATTGACATTCGAATTCATCAAAAACTTCATTTTGTGCACATACATCATCTTCTTCACATATTTCTAATATCTGCATGTGAATGTCTACATATTGTTTATTTAATTCTTCAGTTAATTTTAGTCTAGCATCTAAATCAATTAAATTTATATTTTCTTCCTCTAGGTTTTCTAAATACGTCATTTGTTTCGTCATTCTTCCTTTTACAAAACCTCTTGTTCGAGTAAGTTTCTGGATTTCACCCATTTTGATTTTTAAAATGTTTATCTCATTGACGCATGTACAATGTTACACTATTTTATACGATTGTTACACGTTTTGTGGTTTTAGTGTTCTCAATATAATATGACAATTTTTAATTATCACGTGTTTTCTCCACACGAGAAATATATTTATACAAATTAAACACTAATTTATCCGGTTCGAAAATTACCAAATGTTTTGTTGTAAGTTGATCCAGTGGACTGTAATTAAATTAAAGCTCCTTTTCTCTATGGTAAATTATTGAACCAAACAACTGAATTGTAAATGCACAAAATTTTATTTTCTTTTATGACTTGTTCTCATCACGTTTACAAAACTAACTAAAAAACAACGTAGAAAAAATTCTCTTTTCTCTTCTAAAAACAAAATTATTAGTTCACCAATACATATAAAAACAACATATAAAAACAACAAATAAAATGATTTGATCTGAATGTAAACACAATTAAAATTAAGAAAAAGGCATTTCAAAAGTTTAATCAAAACAAAACTGATGAAAACCTTAGACACTACCGAATTGAGAGAAATATATGTAGAAAACTAACAGATGCAGAAAAAAATCCTTTAAATAGAAAAAAAGCATCTAAATTTACCGGTTTGCGAAATTTCTATAAAGCGGTTAAGGCTGTTCAAGGTAATTTTTGTAAGCCTTCTCTACCTCCCCTAATTGTTAGAGATATGCCGGTCATTGACCCAAAAGAAAAAGCTAACCTTCTGGGAAATTATTTCTGTAAACGTTCTACACTAAAAGAACCCAATTTCTTACATATGCCAGTTCTTAGAGTTTTGCACAACATGATGCGCATAATTTTTCGTAAAAACATCATTCGGAAAATGCTTTTACAAATTAATATTAACAAAGCATCTGGGCCAGATCGATTATTTTGAAAACCTTTGCAATGGACTAGGGAGTTAGAACCAATCCTCACTAAAATGTTCTATTTGTCATATAAGAAACGAGTTTTTCCCGAAATTTAGAAAATAGCAAGCGGACAACCCGTTCAAAAAAAGGGTAGTAAGACTGATCCAACAAATTACAGACCCACTTCAATTTTATCGGTTGTTTCTATAAAATTTTTGAGAAACACATTAATTTTAATATAATGAGCTACTTAGAGTCTTCCAAACTACTTAATGAAAGACAATACGGGTTTCGAAAAGGAACATCGACGGGAGATTTACTTTCCTTTGTCACTCATGTGTGGAACAAGTCACTTGAATATCATGGAGAGACTTTCGGTGTTGCTCTTGATATTTCAAAAGCGTTTGATAAAGTTTGGCACAACAATCTTATTTGCAAATTAAGATGTTATAGTTTGCATGAGCAACTTATATCTTGGATACAAAGCTTTATTTCTGAGCGGAAATTTTGGGTGAATGTTGAGGGTGTTTCATCGGATGTCTTTTCAACTAATGCAAGAGTTCCTCAGGGCTCTGATTTGTCACCAACTCTCTTTCTTATTTATATTAACGATTTGTTGGATTCAACAATTAGTCCTATCCAGGGTTGTAACGTATAATACGGTAACGTATAACACACGTATTATACGTACGTATAAAACGTATAAAACGTACAGTATAAAACACACAATTATTTACGTTTTATACCGTATAAAAGTAAAATCCTTAATAAATAAAAATACATTTATATAACATTAACGCGGGCGTTAACTCGTATCGTACTCGTGATATTTAATATTTATAAAGCATAGATTTCAGGACTAATATTAAGGAACAGTTGCTTTAGAAAATATAGCGTCGGCATGATAATTTCTTACCCAACTATTCCTATTACTTCAGAAAACTTCCACATTTAACGTAAATGCTTCTTTTCAAAATATAATTATTTATTTTCAAAACAAATTTAGTCTGCAAATTAATTCAATGTCAATGACCAAAAATGAATTTACTCAATAAACTTCTCACTAAGCTTTTTCGTTTGACGTAAATACATATTATTTTAACTATTACAACTTTTGTATAAAAAGAAGATTTGATCTGCAAGAACCTGTTATTTTCAAACTGTGTCTATTAATTAGAAGTGGTGCAACCCGGATTCACACAACAATAATTTTTTTAAAAACATCTCTCTAATAATCTCTTATTATTATATTAATCCCTTACTGCTATGAAAAAACGACATTTATTCTGAAACAACATTATATTTGCAGCTGTTCTTATTAGATGGGAGGAGCTGAAGTTGGATTGAACCATATTATATATATTCAATAACATTTCATGATGCCAAATAATTAAGGTCATGAGCCAAATGTTTCTCATCCAAAATGCTTCCCATTAAGTATTAAGTAAATGTTGGAATCAAAATGAAAGAAAATCATATAGTATACGTGTTAAAAAATTCAAAAATAATTTAATTGCGTGAGTTTAAGTGCTCAAAAAAATCTCTAATATATAATTCAAAATTTTCAATATTCAAATCTAGTGAATTAAAAATTATTAACCAGTTTAATGTACAGTAACATAGTCTTTCGTATAAAGTATAAAAATATACATTCAAATAACATCTAGAATTTAAATAGTTTTTGTTATAAATTATAAAATATATAAATAATTTATAACTACGTAATTATATTTTTACTAAAATATTTATATTTTTACTAAAAATATAATTAATATCTGAAGTAAGAAGTATTTTTAATTTTTTATGAATGAATTTCAAAAACAAAATCATATTATACGTTTTATACGTTATATACGTTTTATACGTTACGTATTATACGTGTAACGTATAAAACGTTTTATACGTGTATATTAACAACCCTGGTCCTATCCATAGTTTTGCTGATGATAGCACGCTTCATGCGTCTCATGAAAACCCTAAATTATATTCATCGTTAGCGCTTAATAAATGTTTATCAAATTTGATAGGTTCATTAAACCATGACCTTAAAACTATTTTTGATTGGGAGCTCGCTAATAGTGTTGAATTCAATACGAGCAAAACACAGGCTTGTTATTTTTCTAGATTATCCACACCTAATCCTTTTCCATTAAAGTTCGACTCTAAAGATCTTGTAGAGAAAGAATCTTTTAGACATATGGAGGAGTAGAAGTTGAAAATAATTTGAAATGGAATTCTCAAATTTTTAACCTAGCTAAGAACGCTGTTCAAAAATTGGGTGTTTTGGGACGTTGTCGTAAGTTTTTAATAGCGAACAGCTTCTATTAATTTACAAATCATTTATACATCCCTGCATGGAGTACTGTTCTCACATATGGGGGGAACTTATTATAGTAATTTGAAGTGTCTTGATTCTGTTCAGCGCAGAGCTGTTAAACTGATTGGCAACTCAACTCTTACTAATGAGCTTGATTCTTTTCAGCACAAACGAAATATTGCTGATCTGACAATTTTCTACAAATACGTTATGGATGAACGAACTTCTGCAGAGATTAAATCAAATTTGCCTAAAGTAGCGAACCTATCGCGTAACACCAGAGCAAATGTTGTAGCCCATCCTTTTACGGTTCATATAAAAAGGTGCAGAGCTGTTGCCTTTCAACATGATTTTTTCAACAAAGTCTCTCATCTTTGGAACGCCTTATCTTCATGGGTTTTTCCTGATAGCTTTAATCCTCAAAATTTTAAAGTTAGCGTCCATAAATTGCTTAGAGTTACTTAATTTATTCAAACCTAATCCCAATCCCTAGTTGGCATGGTATCTTCGGATATTCAGAGACGTTATTTAAAAATTTATTATAACTAACGCTAAACATACCTAACTTAAAATAAAAAAAAAATTGTTTTTTTGACATATTTGACAATATTTCTTTGACAAACTTATATTGCAATAAATGTTGCATTATAAGTTTGTCAAAAAAATATTGTCAACTATGTCAAAAAAATAAATTTTCCTACTTCAAGCTACGAAAATGTCATTTTAATATATAGTAAAATCTATGTGAAAGGGAAACTTTTTCTAAGTAGTGACTGAAAATGTTTTCAGTCACTAGGACTGAAAGTAAATAAGTTTCGGTGGTCGCCTACAGGTGGTGGTTATTTAAATTTTAAAGGATTTTATATTTGATTGAATATTTGAGATTGAATTTGATTAGAGATTGAATTTGATATAAAATATATTCTCTGAGTTCTTTTCGCCAAAAAAAAATTTATTAAATAAATAAATAAATTTTATTAAAAAATTAATTTTTATTTGTTTTTAATTGAAACTTTACTTACAATTTTTTAAATTTATATTTTAAACGATGACTTCCAGTCGGTAAAAAAAATATCTGATATATCTGTAAAAGTTTTTAGAGAAAATTTATGAACTATTTTCATTATTCATATTGTCAAATTCATCTACTAAAAACTTACAAAACGACATATCTAAATTTGACTGTGTAAAAAATAAACAGCGAAAGCGGGTAGCGAAATCCGAAATTCGACGTCCACGCCGTGCTGCCTGGTTAATGTTGACAGAATTAGGTTGGTGTACCGGAGACAAGCAGGGTAAAAACTGCTTAGTCAATCATGGTACATCATGGCGAATTGGCGCCTTAAAACCAATGCGACTCAAGCGTCTGTTCTCCATGTTAGGGGCGGCTTGAAGCGGGCGTCTGTCTTGGATCAAGCGGCTCGCTATATAAACGTGTCAAAAGGTTGTTTCTGGTAACCTTAAGATGCAGAACGGACCCATTCACGACAATTTGGGTTGGGCCTAAGGTTAACACCCTAACCCCGGAAAAAAAATTATTTGTTAAATTTGGAAATCAGAAAAGAAAAACAGACCCGGACAAAAACAGAATTTTACCTGGACGTGAAAAAGGACCAGACTACCGAATCGGAACGTGGAACGTGCGCAGCCTGAGCGCTCCTGATGCTCTTATAAGTCTAGAAACAGAGGCTGAGAGGTATGGGATGGATATCATAGCTCTGCAAGAAATTAGATAGCCAATAATCGGAAAACAAGATTTGGATAGTCACTCTCTATACTGTAGTGGTCATCCTTCTCGAAGAGAATTTGGAACTGGCTTTCTTGTTGGTGCACGCATACAAGAAGCCGTGATGAAATTCATCCCGGTCAGTGAGAGGATTTGCTACCTACGTGTACGTAGTACATATAACAATATTTCTCTTATTGCCGTGCATGCACCTACTGAAGCTAAGACCGTCGACGAGAAGGATAATTTCTACATAGCGCTGGAAGAGGTTATGAAACAAACACCAACACGCGACTTCACTATGGTTCTTGGTGACTTTAATGGGCAGGTTGGAAGAGATATCTCATATGGAAATGTGGTGGGCCCCAACAGTCTGCATTTGAATTCGAATGATAATGGTGAGAGAATGACTGAGTTTGCATTATCAAATAATTTGAGAATTGCCAGTACTTTCTTTCCGCACCGATCGATTCATAAGCAGACATGGGTCTCACCGAATGGAAACACTCGAAATCAAATTGATCACGTGCTCGCTACAGCACGTTTCTTTTCGAGTGTTCTGGATGTGCGATACTTTACAGGTGCATACATTGGAAGTGACCACTTTCTTGTATGTGTTAAAATAAGGTTCCACTTCCCAAACCCAAGCATTCCGAAATTCAATCAACGGAAACGATTTAACATCTCATCACTAAAGAATGCAGAAACAAAAGAGAAATATCAAAACCATATTGCCGAAACATTAGAGAAATCAGAAACCATTAATGGAGACGTCGATAAGTCATGGTATTTGCTCAAAGATGCTGTTTTAAGCGCTGCTGAGGGAATACTTGGACGACCACAAAACCACTCCCAGAAGCCATGGATGGATCGAGCATGTCTTGACGCTATTCAATACAAAAGAGATTGCTATCTGAAATGTCTGCAAAGACGCAACACCAGGTCCACGAAGGAGAACTATAAACTGGCAAGACAAGCCGTTACAAAGTTATGTAGACGAACGAAGAGAGAATGGTGGAAGAGAAAGTGTGAGGAGATTGAAAGCTTCAATAAGGAACATCAATCGCGTAACTTCTTTCAACAGGTTAAAACCTTAAAGAAGGGCCCTCAAACTAGATCGACTGCTATTCAAAACGAAGATGGGGAGCTACAAGTAGACCTTAAAAATATTTTAGACACTTGGGCCGCTTATTTTGAGAATCTTCTCAACTTAAGTGACCTGGTATCGAAGATATAACATCCGAAACGATTGTACATGGTGGTGAAACTCTATCCTTAAGATTGTTTGAACTTGTTCAAATGATATGGAGGACTGAAGCCATGCCACAGGACTGGAACACAGCTATGCTGATACCAATCCATAAAAAAGGTAATCGCCTACAATGTGCAAACTACAGAGGAATCGCTCTACTCTGCACAGCATATAAGATCTTTTCTTACATTTTGCTATCCAAAATCAATCCTTTTGCTGAACAACTGTTTGGAGAATATCAGTGTGGCTTCCGGCGGGGCCGAGGTACCACCGATGCACTTTTCTCGATAAGGATGATTCTGGAAAAGTGCCGAGAGTTCAACATACCAGTGCACCAACTCTTCATTGATTTCAGACAGGCCTACGACTCTCTCGAACGAGAGACTCTATGGTCTGCTCTGGTGTCAATGGGAATTCCTGGTAAACTGGTATCACTATGCAAAATGACAGTACAGAACTCTCAATGCTGTGTACCAGTAGAGAACGAAATATCAAGGTTTTTTAAAGTCGACTCCGGGTTAAGACAAGGTGATGCTATCTCTCCTATACTTTTTAATTTAGCCTTGGAATATGTGTGCCGTCAAAAGAAACTGCCGACTCACAACAATATCTTGTCAATAAACTCAGTACAGATGATTGCATACGCTGATGATGTTGTCATCCTCGGCCGAAGTGAAGCTGTTATGAGTGAGACTTTTAAGTCGCTTGAGAGTGGAGCTAGAAAAATTGGTCTTCAAATTAACTACAATAAAACCAAACATATGAATGTTTCAAGAGAGTCTGAGAAGAAAGATTTGATGTGCGGCGATGAACGAATTGAGGGAGTTGAATCTTTTAAATATTTGGGATCAATGCTTGACTCAAACAACAGCATACTTACAGATATAAAAGCTCGAATCGCTGCAGGTAATCGAACTTTCTACTCAATCAAACCTCTCCTTGGATCTCCGTATGTATCAACTAACACCAAGCTCAAGTTATACAAGACATTGATTAGACCGGTTGTGATGTATGGGTCACAAACATGGACCCTTACACAAAATGACGAATCGCATTTATCTGTATTTGAGCGTAAGATCCTACGCTACATTTTTGGTCCACTTAAGACAGACGATGGAGAGTATAGAACCCGATATAACTTTGAGATCAGAGACCTTCTTGAGGGTCCTGATATAATAGGTTGTATCCGTTCTAATAGGATTGCTTGGTTTGGGCATGTTCTACGAGCCGATTCACAGTCTGGAATGATTAGAAAAATGTACGTTAGTACCCCAGGGAGTGGGCGACCGCGAGGTAGACCACGACTACAATGGGAGACTGACGTAATAAACGACCTTAAAAAAATCGGCTGCCATGGTAATTATGTCGCTGTTGCGAATGACCGTGGTGAATATTCGAAGCTGATTAGCTTGGCAACGCTCCTACATGGAGCATGAACGCCGTTAAAAAAAAAAAAAAAAAAAAAAATAAACAAGATTGGATTTTGTATATAGCATTTTTACCAGTGTAATAATGTTATTATTGTAAATAATGTTATTATTGTGTTCGCCTACAGATGGAATAATAACAGGCGAACACAATAATAACATTATTTTACACTGTTAAAAATGCTATATACAAAATTCAATCTTGTTTATTTTTTACACAGTCAAATTTATATATGTCGTTTTGTAAGTTTTTAGTAGATTAATTTGTAAATATTATCATTTATATTTACAAGCGTAGAAAAAATAGCGTTTTCTACGCGTGGTAAAATCGTTTTTGCGTTCCTGAACTTATTCCGAACTTATATTTCCTGAGCTTATACAAACCGTTCAGTCGCGCAAAAGAGACGTTTTCACCACTTGTATAAAAATCTACTATTTTTGGAAATAAAAATTTAGCTGTTTGTATGACGTAAATGTAACATGGAAATTTTTGAATTTGTTATAGATGAAAAACGTGTTCTAGACAGAGTTGTGAAAACTTGACCATTTTTGATTTTCCTCAAACTTGGCATATAAGTAGTATGGACAAAATAAAAATACAGCTTATTTTAAAATTTTTTTAAGTGCATAGTTTAAGCATAGGGGGTACAACATGCATGAAAAATGGAAATTCATCCAATCCGATGTAATATTGAAATTAAATTGCTCCAGAACGGATATACCGATTTCATCAAACTTTTTTTTGTTTGATAGATGATTAGCTAGTCGTTTGAAAAAAAACTTCAAGGGTTAAAATTTTTTGATGGTAAAAATTGTTCGAAAAAATAATGAACAATTAGACTTTTAATCGGACTAAAAATTGTATATCTCAAGTACAAGAATTAGAATTAATGCCTCTTTGTAAATTTGATATATTTTAGAGTAAAGATAGAACTATTTTTAAAAAAAAATTAATTTTATTCCAATTGATCTTCGACCCTAGCGCCATCTTTAAAAAAGTTTTTTAATGTTTTTATTTAAAAATTAATTATAAAAACAATAAATTAATTTTTTCTCAAACGACCAACTAATTATCTATCAAACAAAACAAAGTTTGATGAAATCGGTATAGCCGTTCTTGAGCAATTTAGTTTCAAAGTTACATCGGATTGGCAGAATTTTCATTTTTCATGAATGTTGGGGTGCCCCCTATGCTCAAACTATGTACTTTAAAAAAAATTTAAAATAAGACGTATTTTTTATTTTGTCCATACTAGTTATATGTCAAGTGTCAGAAAAATCAAAAATGGTCAAGTTCAAATCTCGACTTTTTCACCTGCGGAGATCACGTTTTTCATCTATAGTTTTTGAAATATTTTTGGAATTTTCAAAAAAGTTTGTAGTTTTGATTTTGTAAGAATTTTTGGAATATCTTTAGAATTTTAAAAAATTTTAAATTTTTGATTTTATTCTAATTTTTGGAATATTTTTGGAATTTTGAAAAAAGTTTCAATTTTTGATTTTGTTATAATTTTTTCAATATTTATATATTTTTTCAGAATTTTTGAAAAAAGTTTAATCTTTGATTCTTTGATTTTGCAATAATTTTTGGAATAGTTTTAGAATTTTGAAAAAAATTTTATTTTATTTAATTTTTACAATATTTTTGGAATTTTGAAAGAAATATGAATTTGCGATTTGGCAATATTTTCTCTAAACGCTAAATGGAGAGGTTTTTGAGTAGTTTGCTATCATCTTTTCACTATATTATGTTAATATATGATCTGTTATGATTGTCCGGCAACGTATTGATGTTTCGTGTTAGTTTTGTAATAAATTTCTAAACAGAGATAAAAAAATGCTTGTACTTTAACAAAGGGTTGTGTTTGATATACATCGCTGCCCAAAACTAAAAACAATGTCCTCATAAAAATTTTATGCCGAAAACTATATCAAAATCCTTAACCAAAACCGAAGTCTTGATATTTCAGAGCTTGAGATATTAGCCCCTCCATTTTTTGTAGAATTGAAACTTAATAAATAATGTGGCAAGTACAATAAGTAATAACGTTATAGCATTAATACCAGTCGTGAGTAATTTGGTTGATGTAGTTTATAACAAAAACGGATATTATTTTGGGGATATTTTGTAAGAGATTAAACTCAAGTAACTATTGGATTGTTTTTGGATTGTACCATTCGAAATAATTTTTAAAATTACTCAGGTCGGTGAGGGTTTTTGGTTAGGAAACTAACCAAAATGTACACTTAGACACACATTTACGTTTTTATATAGTTTGATTCAAAAGTCATCTTTAAGGTTATAAAAAATCAAATTTCGGGTTCAATTTAAAATGTTCTTACTGGTGGCACAAGTTGCAATATGTAAATGTAGATTGTTGTGCAATCTTTCTGAAGAAAAGTATATAGGCAAAATTTTTGAATGAAACTTTTACACTGTGCTTGTAGTATTTTCCCTTTAGGTCATTTTTTTTAATAAAATGGGTTGTGTAGTAGCCACTACAAAATGTGTCCCACCACCACAGGCATTCAACGGTGTTGATAGACGAAAATCTTACATTTTTTCATATGTTTTGTTAAAGAATATAGATAACTAAACAATAAATCTTATCACATATATGACATAAGCCAATATTTAATGAGGATAGAGAAAATAAAAATAAAATAAAAGGAGAAGGCTAATTTGTTTTAAAAATTTGCTGGAACAAAACTAAAATGGGGTTGCCAATAATCCATCTAGTGGCATATTCCTCGATCATGTCATAATGAAGGATTATAAAGGAACATTCTACAGCTTAGACTAACTGTGCTACCGTTGATTGAATACAGTTCGTTCGCTACCTCTCCTAAGATATCACCTTGGCTAATGATATCTCACTGATATTTTAATGATATTTAAAAGATTAAATCAGTTGTTATTTTTTATAAATTAAACAATTTAATAGCTTTTCAACTGTAATATATATTTAGTATTTTGATAAATTAAACATGTAATGTTTTTAAGAAGAATTTTTTTTAAATTATGACAAAAATCTATAGATTTAATTTATTTTTTTAATATTTTTATTAATAAGCCTTGATAATGATGAGAAACATCGAAAATTTGGCAAATAAATAAGGAAGAATAAAAATATATATTACAGTTGAAAAGCTATTAAATTGTTTAATTGATATTTTCAGTGTTGTGTGATATATCACGTTAATTTGTATGCTAAAAGCAGGGACGAATACCATAATAAACTATGTTTTCATTTTAAAATCTATATACGAAAATAATGGGAATGCTTCTTCTTTCAACAGATTTCTTTGCAGTTATGTTGTATTTTTTTTTTTTTTTTGAATAAAATGTGTTGTGTTATAGGGTTTACAATATGTGTCACAACAACACATAAAAACCTCTTAAGACCTAGGTCTAGACCTAGGTCCCACAACAACTGGCGTTCTAAGGTTATGATGAACGCTTTTTTTAAAGTCACCTGAGACTAAGGATTCCGGCAAACTATTCCATTTGAATGCAGTTCGGACAAAGAAGTCTTTCTGCGATCTGCCAGTATGACAGCGTGGGATCTGGACCGTTTGACTGGTTGCGGTAGCCGATTGTCGAGTGGAGCAAGGGTAAGAATAAATTTGAGGCATGGTGCTGCTGATTTCATCCGAGCACTGTTGATGACGATATTTGTAAAAAAACAACGAGGCCAGCAACAGTGCGACGATGTTGTAGGGAATCAAATTTTGATGTCAAAGTTCGATCACCCACAATTCGTATATTAGGTTATGGAAACAGAGGCAGCACCCCAAACTTGACAACAGTACTCCATACAGGGACGAGTATAGGACTTATAAACATGAAGCAATTGGTATGGAGTGAAACATTTTTTGCATCTATTTAGGAGGCCGAGTTTTTTAGACGCGCTTTTTGCTATCGCCATTACATGATCGTTCCAGAGTAGGTCATTTGAAACTGTGACACCCAATAAACGAATGCTTTTAGATTCACCCATTGGTTCATTGCAATAGTTGAACAGATAGAATAAAAATCTTGTGTGCACCATGTTTTATATGTGGCTATTTTATTTTATATAAAACTTCCACAAATAACCACCAAAAATATTAACAAAACGGGATCTCCATTACTTATAATGCTCCCACCACCGTTCAACTCAACTCAATTTAAATCCTTGCCCTTATTTTTTTCACTTAAAATCAGATTATATTTCACGGAAGCATGCTTTTCGAAAGTATTTATGAATCAAAAACGTTGTAGACAAAATAAAATTTATGATTATTATGTTAAACCGCCAATGTGAAAATTACATCAAAAAGCTTAATATATTTTGCATTCAACACATGTCGGATTTAAATTTTTTTTTTGCAAGTCGAATTATAAATGTCACGTTTTTAAGTTAAAAAAACATTGAGAGGAAGTTTTCAATTTTGATACAAAATTAAAATCAAATTAATTGAGTCTCTTTTCTACATTTACTTTTACATCCGTCGTCCTTGTGTTTACAAATGTGATATCCGTATTACGTATTTCATAATTAAGAAAATTCATTTTTATTTTTAAGGAAACTGTTATTGGGTTGGGGTGAGATTATTTGAAAATATGTCTATAAGGGCAGAATAATGTGAAAACAAACTCAACATCTTGACGACCGAGGTTTAATTGCATTTAATAATGAATAGTTTTAGGGTTTTCACAATTCATCCAAATATTAATAGTTATTTATGTATCAAGGGAATTATAAGGATGTTAATTACCGAGGGAAACGTTTACTACCCGAGGGCCTCTGGCCCGAGGGTTAGTAAATTTCACAAGGTAATTGACATCTAATAATTCACGTGATACATAAATAATTTTATTTTTTACTATAAAACATTTATTAAACTAAAACATTTATGTTTATCAAGCATTTGATAGCATGATTTTGCGTTTTAATTGATCAAGTTAGTTATTTTTTACTTCCAATTGTATTATAATTCCCTCGGGAGTTAAGAATATCATTATTATTTCGGTAACTAAGGTCTAAACGACTCATAATATATCAGTAAAACATAAATTATTTATTAAAACTGAGCTACGATTATTCGCTTTAATTTAAAATGATCATAACAAGTTGATTCATTTCTTTTCATTTTTTATAAACTCTTCCATGCATTTTCATTGTTCTACCTCCAATCACTTAAGTTACATTTCAATTGTAATAAAATTGTTATTTGATTTTTATCGAAGTAGAAAAGGAAAAGCACAAAACGGAAATATATATTCCAAACAAAAGAAAATTAATTTATCGAAAGGAAGTTGTAGTCACTCGACAAGAGGTAACGTTTATATTGTTTTTAATAGAATAACACGAAGACTAGATAGCAATTCAATTTAATTTCTATTTATTTTAAGTTACACGATAAAGAATTTTCAAAGAAAATTTAATTTCTTTTACTTTTATTGTTCATTTTTATTCTACTTGATCGATTAATTAATGTGATAGATTGTGCGAATATGTTGAGTTGCAATATATGAAAACATAAGACAAAGACAGCTGATTTGATTGGAGTTTGATATATTCGGATAAAAAAATCAAAAATAATGGAAAAAATTTAGTTGAAAATACTGGTTAGGGTTACTGAAAATGGATTATTTCAACATTCATAGCTAAAATAAGTAAAACAATGAATTTTATTGTATTTTTTGATATAATTAATGCCAAACAATCAAATAAATTTGATTCAATTTCAATACTTTTTTAACTCTTTGGTATTTTAAAAATGAAATAACTTTCAATGAAAGACATTGTTGCCATGCAACACATTTTCAACACCACCATCAACATTAACAACAACAACAATTTAATTTTAATATTTTTATTAATTTAAACTCATACTACACAAATTTGTATTTTCATTATATAATATTTTTTATACACGTAAATTTGAAGTACAAACACACAAACTTAATACTGATTAAATTCTTCGTTTGAAATATCTAAATAGAAAAATTCTATGTTATTTTTATAAATTCATTTTGATTTATATAAAAAAATTAAACACTTTTATAATATTTTGGAACAATTTAACTATTTAATTAACTTTACAACTAGTAGTTATAATAGTTTGTTACTTTTCATTTAAAAATATTCTGCAAAATCACAATTTTGAAATTCGCGGTAAAAGTTGTAAATAATTTTATGTACATAGAATTAAGGTTATAGCATGTACCTTTGTCAAATTAAAAAACTTTTTTGTAAGCTCTCTTAATCATCTACCAAGGAAGCGATAACATCATTTAATTCTTTTTAATAAAAAATAATAAAAAATTGTTAAATAATTATTTATTCTACTTGGGCATTTGATTTGCGGTATACAATATACATTTATATTTTCTGGAATATTTTTGCAATTATCACGGGATATAAAGTATATTTCTACTAACCTTTTTACATTTTGCGTTAGGAAATATAATAGCCAAGATTATCTCGTGCAAAAACATGGTCCTTCGAGCCGGATAAGGCGCTACAGATACGTGAACTAAATACATCTTCTTTTCGGATAAATCATTTTTGGAAAAGCAAGTTGATTGTTCATTATCAATCTATGCTCTTAATCGTTTTTCGGTTGCTGTATTACAACATATTACATCAACATGCTCAATTTATTTTACATCCAACAAGACTGTAAGTTATTAAGTTCATACTTTATATAAACTATTTATAATTAAAAAATAATAAAGCTGTGAACAGTAAGTGAATTATTAATTGTGAAAAAGTGAACAGTGCTATAACTCTCCAGTTTAAATTTTTGTAATTAATTACTAATTTCATTCATTATATTCTTTAGATAAAGAATTAAGACTATTTGTGTGCAATGTCTGCAGCCGCTGCATTAGTTCAGAAACGTGGTCGCATTTTGGGTTCTCTGACAAAGGCTTCAACGTTTGTTGAGAACATTCAGGATGATACGTTAATTGAAGAGATTGAATCAAGGCTTGCGAAATTGGACTCGTGGTGGGAAGAATTTTGCAACATCGAGGATGAATTGCTTCTACTCCCGCAACAAACATCGAAATCGGATGAATTTGAAGCCAAATTCTTTAGCTTACAGGGTGCTATGACACGTGAAATAAAAAAACGAAAACCAATGCCAATCGAACATTCGAACAATGATGATCTAAATGCAACTATAACCAACATGTACTCTCAACAAAGGGCATATTTTGAGTCATTACATAATAGAAGTATGGGTCCAAGTAATGAAGTTAAGCTACCAAGGATTAATATTCCACCGTTTAATGGAGAGTACACACAATGGCCTTCGTTTAAGGACATGTTTGAAGCTACTGTGCACAATAACGAGTCATTATCAAGGGTGCACAAATTTCAATTACTCAAGGGACTTCTCCAAGGAAGCGCCGCTCGTTTGATAAATCATTTCTTAATCACCGATGCCAGTTATAATGAAGCATGGGACAAATTAAAACAAAGATATGATAAAAAACGCACCATTGTAAGTACGATTATAAAAACTTTTTTAGATCAATCTCCTATCAACCATGCTTCACCAAGATCACTTCGGAATCTTACCGAAACATCGGACGAACTACTTAGGGGTTTAAAAGCTTTAGGACCTGATTGTGAAACTCGAGATCCTTGGATATTGCATTTGCTGCTCAATAAGACGGATGACGAAACTAAACAGCAGTGGGCATTACATTCAGTGGAGATAGACGCTCCAACCGTAGAGGTTTTTCTTAATTTTCTCCATCAAAGGTGTGATGCGCTAGAAAGCTGCAACATTAACATGAAGCCACCAAGAAGTTTCACAAAATCAACGCATATAGCAACAACGAAAATCGAGTGCGGGTTGTGTAAAAAACCACATCTGATTCATAGGTGCTACAAATTCCAGCGAGCTGATCTTAAGTTTCGTAAAGATTTTATCAACCAGCTAAAGTTATGCACTAAATGTTTAAAGATGGACCATTCAATCGTCAACTGTCCGTCAACTAACACATGTATTAAATGCCAGGGTAAACATCATACAATTTTGCACGATGACAGCGGTTTAGAACATAACCCAGTACATGCAAACCAGATCAGTAAAGTTCCAGAATGCAGTTCAGAAAGTTCTAGTCCATTGATAGAGTCTCAGTCATGCACCGCCGCAGCAATTGGAGTAAAACAGCAATCTATTTTACCAACAGTAATAGTGTCGACATTGGATAGCTATGGAAATATCCATTACATAAGAGCACTATTAGATTCAGGATCAGAATCCACTTTCATCACTGATGCACTTACCAAAAAGCTAGGGTTAAAACGCAGGCACGCAAATATAACTGTGAATGGATTGGCTTCAGTTTCAGCAGGCAAAACTAGGGGGCAAACCAGCGTGAAATTATCATCCCGATACAATGCAACACATTTTATTTTGGTAAACGCTTTAATATTAGATAAATTAACTAATTATTTACCTTCTCAGGCAACAGAACTGCAAGTAAATCACATCAAAAAAGTTGAAGAATATCAATTAGCTGATCCTCAGTTCTACGAACCGAATCCTATTGACATGATTCTCGGCATAGATGTATTCTACGACATATTGCACGAAAAGAGGATATTGCTGAAACCAAATTTATATTTACTCGACAGCTTATTTGGTTGGGTGGTTGCTGGGTGTGCTGATCAAAATACGAATTCTGCGAGCAAATGTTACACAATCTCATTAAACTTCCAAAATGTATACCAACTGCTACAGCGATTCTGGGAGGTGGAAGAAGTGTCACTCGCTGCTCCTCCAAAAGATGATGAATGTGAAAAGCACTTTTTAGCCACTCATCAATTCGTCAATGGTCGCTACATTGTGCGATTACCGTTTAAGAATAACTATGAAAACTTAGGCAGCACTTTAAAAGCCGCAGCATCCCGAATGATTGCTATGGAACGTAAATTCCAAAAAGATGGGAATCTTCGTGATGAGTATATCTGTTTTATGCAAGAGTACGAGAAGCTTGGGCACATGACACGTATATCCGATCAGATCTTGGCAAGCGAGACATCTAAGGTGCATTATCTACCACATCACGCTGTTTTCAAAGTAAGCACAACAACGAAGAAATTACGTGTAGTTTTTGATGGTTCCTGCAAGTCATCTTCGGGCTTATCTTTAAACGATACTCTAATGACAGGTCCAGTTATTCAAGATGATCTTTTTTCAATTCTGATTCGGTTTCGCAAACATAAAATTGCATTTGTTTCAGATATTGAAAAGATGTACCGCCAGATAGTTGTTCATCCCGAACATCAAGATCAGCAAAGAATTGTGTGGCGAGAAAATGCAAATACTAAAATGCAACATTTTAAACTGAACACTGTCACGTATGGTTTAACCAGCTCGTCATATCTTGCTATCCGGTGCTTACACCAAATAATAAACGACAGTAGTGAATTGTGTCCAAAATTAGCAAACATAATTAAATCAGACTTCTATGTAGATGATCTATTGTCAGGATGTGATACAGTTGAAGAAGCTCATAAAATAGTCACTGATTTATCAACCACATTAGAAAAGGCAGGGTTTTCACTCAGACAATGGAGCTCAAATAGTTCAGCTCTTCTAAGCAAAATACCGGCAGAAAAACATGGCCGAAATTCTATTTCGATTGAAGATCCTGACGTGTTTGTCAAAACACTAGGTATTTGCTGGTTAACAAACGATGATGCTTTTACCTTTAACGTCTCAGAAGTAAAAGTTGAAGCATTAACTAAGCGAAAACTATTGTCAGAATGCGGTAAAGTTTTTGATCCGCTTGGATGGTTAGCTCCCATAACCATCACATTCAAAATCTTACTTCAATCGCTATGGTTGACAAAATTAGAATGGGACGATCTATTACCAGAAAACATTCAACAAAGTTGGTATATTGCCAGAAACCAATTAATATCCCTTACAGGTATACGCATTCCACGGTATATTCAAATGATGTCTACACAGAGTGTTCAATTTCATGGATTTTGCGACGCGTCGGAAAAGGCATATTCCGCGGTTGTTTATTCAAGGACAACAAGCAACAACGGTGATTGTTTTATCCATTTGATAGCAGCTAAAACCAAAGTGTCACCATTAAAACAACTTTCGATTCCTCGTTTAGAGTTATGCGGAGCGGTGCTTTTAACAAAATTGCTGAACAAGATCGTTAGAATTTTTGAAGTATCTTTGGATTCAATTTATGCTTGGACGGATTCTAATATCGTTATATCATGGTTATCAGATGTACCAAGAAATTTAAATTGTTTTGTTGCTAATAGAACTAGTTTCATTATAGATACACTGCCAATAAACCATTGGAACCATGTACCAACAGCTTTGAACCCTGCTGATTGTGCAAGCCGCGGTATGATGCCAAGGGAGCTGTTAAGCTATAGAACCTGGTGGAATGGCCCAGAATTTCTGCGAAAATCTTCAACTCATTGGCCAAATTATAAATATGTTCCTGTTGGAAATACAATAGTCGAAAGAAGAAAAAATGTTTTAACATCAATTAGCGGCGCAGTCACTACTGAAGACAACACCTTGTTGATAAAAAACATTATTAATAAATATTCCTCATACAGCTTGATATTACGAATAATAAGTAATTGTGCTCGCTTTGCAGAATTATGCTTAAAAGAAGATGTTCCGTACATAACCAGTCAACATTTGGAAAGGAGTGAAATTTTACTCATAAAATGGTGTCAACAAGAAGCATATCCAGATGAAATATATCGGTTGAAGAACAAGAAGCAAATTAACAAAGGTAGTAAACTGTCATCGCTTTATCCAATCATTGATGAGAATGGTTTATTAAGAGTTGGAGGTCGGCTGAAAAATTCAAATGTTGGATATTCCATGAAGCATCCAGTTATTCTACCAAGGGAACATGAACTAACTGAAAAGATTATACGATACCTGCATTTTAAGTATCTACATCCAAATCCGTCTGCATTACTGTTTATATCCAGAACAAAATATTGGATTATTGGGGCACGGGACATGATAAAACGTGTATCAAGAAGCTGCATTCATTGTATAAAAAGTCGCCCAAAACTAAGCGAACAAATTATGGGAAACTTGCCCGTGTCAAGGGTAACGTTTGTACGTGCGTTTTTGAATGTTGGAGTGGATTATGCTGGTCCTATAGCAATAAGTTCCAAAAAAGGTAGAGGATCCAAGAGAATAAAAGCATACATTTGCTTATTTATCTGTATGGCAACAAAAGCTATACACCTTGAAGTTGTCAGTGATTTGTCTACGGATGCATTCATCGCATCATTGAGGCGTTTTACAGGAAGAAGAGGGCTCCCGAAGGCAATATATAGTGATAACGCAACTAATTTCGTCGGAGCTCAAAGAAAATTCGACGGGTTCTTCTCAGTAATATCATCACACTTGCATAATGATGCAGTATCTACACATCTTGCTGCACACAAAATAGAATGGCATACTATACCTCCATCAGCTCCGCACTTTGGTGGTATATGGGAAGCTGGAGTCAAATCAATAAAAACGCATTTACGACGAGTATTGGGTGAGTCCGCACCAACGTTTGAAGAGCTGCAAACGTTATTAATCCAAATAGAAGCAATAGTCAACTCACGGCCATTAACTCCAGCTAATGATGATCCAGATGATTTAGACATATTAACTCCGGGTCATTTTTTGATCGGTTCATCACTTTTTGCGGTACCAGACTACGGCACAAATGACGTCATATTGAAGATGAGAGAAAGATGGGAGCTTCTGCAAAACATGACAAGAGGTTTCTGGAAAAGATGGCATGTAGAATATCTCACAACATTACAGAAAAGATCTAAATGGCAGCATCAACATCTAAACTTTAAAGAAGGTGAGCTCGTTTTGATCAAAGAAGAAAATGCAGCATCGATGTCATGGTCAAGAGGTCGAGTTATTAGGGTTCATCCTGGCCAAGACGGTAGCGTGAGGGTAGTTACATTGAAAACCAGCAATGGAGAATTAAAACGTCCAATAACTAAACTGTGCAAACTAACCATTGAATAGTTAAGCAATTAACTGCTTAACCGGGGCAGTATGTTGCCATGCAACACATTTTCAACACCACCATCAACATTAACAACAACAACAATTTAATTTTAATATTTTTATTAATTTAAACTCATACTACACAAATTTGTATTTTCATTATATAATATTTTTTATACACGTAAATTTGAAGTACAAACACACAAACTTAATACTGATTAAATTCTTCGTTTGAAATATCTAAATAGAAAAATTCTATGTTATTTTTATAAATTCATTTTGATTTATATAAAAAAATTAAACACTTTTATAATATTTTGGAACAATTTAACTATTTAATTAACTTTACAACTAGTAGTTATAATAGTTTGTTACTTTTCATTTAAACATATTCTGCAAAATCACAATTTTGAAATTCGCGGTAAAAGTTGTAAATAGTTTTATGTACATAGAATTAAGGTTATAGCATGTACCTTTGTCAAATTAAAAAACTTTTTTGTAAGCTCTCTTAATCATCTACCAAGGAAGCGATAACATCATTTAATTCTTTTTAATAAAAAATAATAAAAAATTGTTAAATAATTATTTATTCTACTTGGGCATTTGATTTGCGGTATACAATATACATTTATATTTTCTGGAATATTTTTGCAATTATCACGGGATATAAAGTATATTTCTACTAACCTTTTTACATTTTGCGTTAGGAAATATAATAGCCAAGATTATCTCGTGCAAAAACAGACATCAAATTTTATACTAATTTAATTAGCAACCAAAAAACAATCATAAAACACATCATCATTTTCACAATGGAAATTTAATTCAATTTAATTATAATAGCTTCGCCTTTTTTAATATTCGAGAGTGGGATATGCACTTTAGTTTGAATTTATTAATTTGTTTTAATTATTTTTCATAAAATACACTCAAAAAAATTATTTCAGAATTCAATACAATCATATAAATTGTTTTATCCACGACAACTAAAGAATATATACTTTCCATGCGTATATCTTTCATTGTAATTGTATTCATTCCAATTTATATATTAAATTCTTCTTTATTTGTATCATTCCACTTTATTTATTAAATATTCCTCTAACAAATTAAAAACTTGATTTGTTGGTATAGTAATATAAACAAGTTAAAACAAGAACAATACATATATAAAATCTAAAATAAACAACAAACAAGTTTTGTTTTATTTTTCGTTTCATGCATTTATTTCAATATGACAATATAAAGTTTTACAGGAAAACTGGAAATTATTTGAAATATTTGAAGTCGTGGATAAAATAGCATCTTGTATTCGCTTAGGATGATGGCAATTCTTCACTCGGATGATTCACTCCACTCGCTACGCTCGTTCCGGGAAACTTCATCCTCGTGAAGAATTGCCTTCATTCTATGCTCATACAAGAATCTACTATTCTTCAATTAAAACAATAAATCTTTATTGTTTTAATTAATAAATCAAATATCTGATTAAAAAAACCTGTAGTGGTTAATATATTTAAATCCAAATAATTAATCACCTAAGTAGGAAGTAATCATTTTATTGATGAAATTGTAACGCAGGCATTTCTGTAACGACCGTCACAAAATGCATAGAAAAGTTCATCCTACATGAGGCTGACTAGCTTTTATTTTGTATTAACCTTACCAAAGTAAGGTTGTAGGATTAAACAATACTTGAAAAATATTCGTGTGCCTTAAAATAGACCTTGCGTTAAAATATAGGCTGATTTATTTGTGTAACACCCGTCACACCTTGTACCCGTTACAATTTTCTTCACTAATGTTATAATTTTTTAACTGCACAATAGGAATGTAAAACGTTCCCCTATGTGTTTCTCTATGTGTGTCTATGTGTTCCACCTATACAATATCCCTGTGTGAAAAAATTGATGGTTTTTTCAGGCGGATGCCCAGTTCAAAAATAGGTTTACTATTTCCAGTGTCTATTACAGTGAGAAAGACTGGGGGTGGGCTTTCTTTGCCACTAGTCATGGGTCATGCCACATGTAAGGGCGCTGTCGACGGCGGTGTGCAACTGCGAAGGATAGACTTTGGAGGGCAATAAAGTCTCGGTGAACTTTTATCAGCACAGTCTGGGAATATTATGAATATCTGTCTTCAAATCCAAAGGGCGTTAAATATCATTTCGCCAATGAAAACGACATTCATGATCTTTAAAACGAGTTAAAGACCCGATGGAATAATGAAATACTTTGAAGATGCTACTTCAACTGCAAAAATAGTAATATTTCAGATACTTGAGTAGAAATTCGATTTCATATGGTCTTAAAAGGAGTTCAAACTCCCAAAAATGTCTTTTGTTTTGAGACAAAATTAATCATAAAAGTCCAAAATAATAAAGAAAGTCTCAAAATTTACTTAAGAATTTGTTTAATTTACACTCGTAACACCCGTCACAAATCTTGTAACACCCGTCACAAGCTTTTATTGTAAAAGAAAAATATAAAAAGTATTATATCCACAAAATTGTTAGAGTATAGGAATGGAAGATTCTTTAACTCACAACCTAGGTATTAATTTTGCGACAAAAATTTCTAATTTAGCTAAATTCTAATGATTTGTCAACAAGACAGCATATTTTCAAGAGTACTCGTAACACCCGTCACAGGGCTTAAATCTATTATTACATGTAAATGCTTGAATTAACGTGTTTTTGTTTTGTTTAAGAAAGCATTGAAATGAATTAAATTATATTCAAAAAACAGAGATTTTTGTTCTAATTTGGAAATTATATCAGTTTAAATGAGTACAAATGTAACACCCGTCACTGCGGAATGGCCCAATTCTAAAATTCATTATTATTTGTTTTATTCGTTTTACTTGTTTTATCAATAAAATAATTCAATTTAAAGTAATATATGTTACCCTGTTGGTAAACATTGAATAAACATTGTATTGGGTCGTGTTTAATAATTATTCTTTTTTTAACGAGAATCAGTGAGCTTCTGAATTGAATAAAAATTTGGAACTACCGAGAAGTCGCGAGCCACGTGGGAATTCCGACCCATATTTTTTTTTTTTTTATTCAAAGTTAGGCATGTTTAGTGTTAATTATAATAAATTATAAATTAACGTCTCTGAATATCCGAAGATACCATGCCAACTAGGGATAAGAATGGAATGCAAATTAAGATTCTCTGATAAATTTATGACCATATGTTCATCCCTTGATTTCTGATCTAGCTCCGCAGCCCGTGAAATGAATGCTATAAGTTTTAAAAAAGAACGGAACCAGAAGTATAAAGTGAGATGACTCTTACATCCCCAAAAGGCAGAGGAACCAAGATCATCGCACCACCACATCAAATATAATTAATAACCAAAAAAATTTCACTCACACCATGATTTTAATAAGGTTCCACCAACCATCTCAGTGTTAAACCGTAAGCCAAGCATCCTGCAATATATTACACTAATAACTCGCTTTATAACACCTAGGTACATGAATCGTTGATTATTTTTGAAATGAGGAAATCGTAGCATCGACACAAGCGGTGATTGCTGACATTAACAAAAATGACTCGTTTATTAAAACTTTAGACGAACAAAAAACGTTGCACCGAAATTAATGGTTGGTTGCAATAAAACAATTATCGTTTTACCAATTTCAAAGGTAAAATATAGAGGGGCTGAAATGTCACGGCTCTAAGATATCAAGCTTTGGTTTGGGTTAAGGATTTTTTAATAGTTTTCGCAGAAAGTAGTTATGAGGACATTGTTTTTAGTTCTGGATAGCGATCGGAGGCGTAGCTAGGGGGGGGCGGTCCGCCCCGGGTGTCACCCGTTTTGGGGTGACACCCGACCGTAAAAAAACTTAAACAAACCATCACAATTGTTTTCAACGTTTCAATCGTTTTCAACGATCAATCACTTAGAAACCATTTAAGCCAGGTTATCCATTTAATTTTTATTTATAAATTGTGATAACTTATAATGTGTCCTATAAATGTGTCCTATTGGTTCAAAAAGCATCTATTCTACTTTTTTACATTTTTGAGTTATTACGTAAAATAAAATTTCAACAATATGTGTGTATTTCTTTTTTTTTTAATCGAATCAACATGTTGAGCATTGAATACCATCACCACAATTACTCAATAGCTTTGAATATTCCAATAAATACCATATTGCCGTTTTCTTTTACGGTACATTATTTAGTATGCAAGAATGATTCTTTAACGAGCAGGTCTGAAAACACATATGCTGAATAATGTATAGGAAAAGTGGTCTCCGTCGATAACGTGGCACCCTGTGTGGATAGGGTGGCACCCTTGAATTCTGTTCTATTCCAAAATTATGTCTCTATTCCAAAATTATTTCTAAAATATCAGCTTAAACTTACTACCTAATATGTTTTACATTTCAAACAAATTAATTGCAAACACCCAAGGAAACTAATAAACAATCAAATCACCATGTTTGTAAATAATCTCAAATTAATTTTTTTTTCCTTTATCTTGAAACTCGTAAATTGGACTGGATCGTTTTCGAATGGACACATAAATAATTACTGCAGTGGAATAAAATGGTAGTTATGCAATTACTATAGTTTTGCAAATTTTTATAGGTAGATACATAAATACTCATCCTGTTTATTTCAGTTTTATAATATTAATGATAAAATTTAATAAGACAAAAATATTTAATAACATTGCAATATTGCAATAAAGAAATCATTTGTCAAATACATAAGTGTATTGCTTTGGCAAAATAAAAAAAATTGAATTTATGTTAATCAAATCCATTTTTTAATTGTGATACATAAGAAGATATGGGACTAATTGGACAAAATTTGGGATTAATTTCCATTTAGTCAATTATATGATGGATATGATTCCGGATCTTGGACATCTGTCCAATATGACGAACTTAAAAGGAAGTACACATTGTACAAAACCTGGGCATCATTGGATTTTTGTCCCTTGTCTTTAGTAAAACGTACCTCTAATAATTTCGAATTGTAATTGGATTTTTTCTGCGATATTCGTCTTACTGATTGTAAATAGTAACATTTTGAACATTTTGCATAGAAGGTTTTATAAGATATATTTCGTTTACGTTCTTGACTATATTATAAGAAGAGTATATTAGTAGAAAAAACGAAATTTCTAAACGAATTTTAGGTTTTTGGGCATATTATCATTATTGAGGATGAAGACTGACTTTAGTTTTTTTCAATTCGTTTTAATTGTAAGTTAAAATTACTTCATGCCAGTTTTCACGAACTTCACATTTATGTATTTTAATTTTATTGAAAAACGGTTTCGCAATTTTTAGAATAACTCAATTTTAAAAAGCGGAAAACTTTGGAAACGAGGTTCATAAAACGATAGAAGACGCAGTTTTGCTATTAATAGATAATGAAAAAAAGAAGTGGAAACTTCTTTTATCTAGATTATTGCATATAACTTTGTTTTTATCTAAAGAAAACCTAGCATATCGTGGATATGATGAAGGAAAAAGCCTTTAAATAAAGGCAATTTCTTAGAACTAATCAAACTACTGTCAAAGTATGATGTAGTATTAAAAGAACACATCTTGAATTATATATTAAAAAAAATATAAATATTTTGGAATTATGTTTGATAGCACACCTGACATTTCACATATTGATCAAATGTCAGAAGTGATTCGTTATGTGAAAATTGATGATAGAAAAGTGGAAATAAAAGAAGTATTCCTTGGACTTTTTCCTTTACATGGAAAAAAATCCCAGCGGCAGGTATAACCGCTAGAAATAGGTAGATTTCGGGGTCAGACGGTTTTGTGTCCAAATAAAATTAGATAAGTCAGATTAGTTTAAATAAAAAATATAAGTAGAAACAGAATAATTCAAAAAAATTATCGAACCAAATTAAATACATTATCCGAACTAACTCCATCAATACAATTTCGGAACAGTTTTATTTAAGTTGGTTCAAACTACTTTTAATAACATATTAAATCCACCAAAGATCAAATGAGCTACGTCACAACTACAATTACACCATCACACATAATTTATAATCAAACATTATCAAACCATTTTATTTCAAAATCATCTTTGTGTTGTATCGTTTTTCAAATGGTTACTTAGTAAAAAAAAATTAAAAAAAGTCCGAGCGGCAGGTATATCCGCTAGAAATAGGTAGATTTCGGGATCAGACAGTTATGTGTGCAATTAGAATCGGATTTATCAGAGTACTTTATAAAAAACACTAATTAAAAACAAGTATTAAACAAACTTTAAAAATAAACATTATTTTATACAGTTTTTGGGCTCTAGGCACTTAACCTGTACCCCGATATAGCCAATTGTCAAACATATTCAGGAAATTGTTTGCCGCAACATACCTAGAAAATATTTTTAGCGTAAGTGAAAAAATGCGACCGTGAAAGTGCCGCTAAATGCCGTTGTACTTCACACAGTTTATTGCAGATAGCTAAAGAACCTTTTATTGCAGATGTCTGACTTTTTAAAAAATGATAGAAATATGTTCAAATAATTAATATTTATAAATTTTATTTACATATTTTGCCACAAACGGCCGTTATAACGCTTTGTTTTTGAGAGTTTTAAGGCTCTAGACTCTTAACCTGTACCCAGATATGGCCAGTTATCGAATTTATCCAAGAGATTGTTTATCGCAACACGCTCAGAAAAAATTTTTGGTCTAGGTATCTAGACCTAAACTAGGTCAAAAATTGCGACTGTGAGAGTGCCGCTAAATTCCGTTATACCTCATATCGTTATATCCCAGCTAGCACAGATTTCGATTTGTAACATAAATATGTTACAATTCGGTTGTAATTCAGTTTTTTGAAACAAATTTAGTCACATATGGGTTATATATCGTTGTTTTTTACAAATATCATCATCAACAGTGCTCAGATGAAATCAGCGGCATCATGCCTCAAACTTATTCTTACCCCCGTTCCACTCGGCAATCGGCTGCCGCAACCGGTGAAACGGTAAAGATCCCGCGCTGTCATACTGGCAGATCGCAGAGAGACTTCCTTGTCCGAACTGCGTACAAATGGAATAGTTTGCCGGAACACTTAGTCTCAGGTGGCTTCAACCCACAGATGTTTAAAAAAAGCGTTAATCTACACCTTAGAACGCCAGTTGTTGTGGGACCTAGGTCTAGACCTAGGTCTTAAAAGGTATTTATGTGTTGTTGTGAAACATATTCTAAACCCTATTACACAACACATTTTATTAAAAAAAAAAAAAAATATTTCAGTTTCGAATTAGCGATTGCCAACAAATCATTCGGCTCAGTTACAATACTGTTTTAATTTTGTCACGGAAAAACACAATTGTTGTTAAAATGTTTCATAAAAGTTACTCAAAAATAATTTATGTAGTTAAATTAACGTTCATTAAACATTTCTTTTTGTAGCGCATATTAAAAATGTTATTTTATTGTAGCTGCGACAAATCTAGTAACGAACTAGCAACCTTGATGTGGCTAACATATTTTCCTAAAGTTATTGTTACAAGGACGCTTAAGTGAGGTTTTTTTTTAGTTGCAATAACAGAAAAAACAAGGTTCGAACATTGCAGTTGAAGGAATTTAGGTAGTAACAATGACGCTGCAATGAGGTTGTTATACAGTTGCAATGACAGAAGAAGAAAACGGATCGAGCACTTTAATTTTAGATAGACAATTAGTTACAAGGACACTGTAATGAGGTTTTTATTCAGTTTCTGGAACTTTGGGAGAAATATATCTTGAAACTGTATGTTCGCCATGTTTTACTTTGTTCTATGTATTTCCAATACCATGCGGTTTCATTTTAGAAAATTTTAATATGATTTTCTATAGTTTTATTTATTTCCTTTAACAATTTTCTGTGCAATATGACACAAGAAGCATTTAAAAATGTATTTAGATATATATTTATCCATTTTATGGTAAAAATAAAAATTCGAAAATTTTCTAATTTTCAAATTATTTTCCAAATATTAATTTTTTGGTGGCGCGTAAATTTTCCAGAGGTAAAACACCCACACTCATCGACAAAATGGAATCCGTTATAAAATTTTGGTCTGGAAATCATGAAATTTTTCAAGTTTAAAGTACGTATTGAGTAATGTCTGATTTTTAAAACTTAAAAATTATTTCAATAAAAATCATGTAAAGGAATATTTATTAAAAACATTTTTAAAACATGACAAAATACAACTGAAATAAAAAAATATTTATTGTTTCATCTTGTTGCGTGCAACTCCAGTATGTTACAACAGCACATTTTAAACAAAGCTATAACACATTTGTTACAAAATATACCGTAAATTCTGCTTTTTCTGTCGCAATTGAGCTACAGTTGCGTATCTAAATTTGCGACTCTTTTATTTGTTACATTAGCTCCATAGCTACAAATTTGTGCTAGCCCAGCTAGCCCAGCTATATATATATACATATATATATATATATATATATATATATATATATATATATATATATATATATATATATATATATATATATATATATATATGTATATATATATATATATATATATATATATATATATATATATATATATATATATATATATATATATATATATATATATATATATATATATATATAATTTTTTTTGGTTTTGTTTTTCCGTCTCCGCTTTACATATATAGTCGTTTGGCATCAAAATTTTTCCGAAATTCCGAGATGACGGACATTGCAATAGGTAGATTTTTATATGAAATCTACCTAAAAAGAGATTTTGATAATTTTTCTATTGTATTAAATGGCTTGATATTTTTTTTGTAAGGGGTGCATTATAACGCTTATAAAAATGGAACCTTTTGGGTTAGAAATCTGAAATTTTTTGAGGCTATAGTTTAAAAGTATGTTTAAAAGTTAAATTTAAATAACATAAACTGAAACATGATGAAAGCATTGCCTTTTGCGTTTGTTTCCATTTCAACAGCCGTAGGATCTCAACCGTTAGACTTGAACTATTTATTTTGAAAATTTTGGAAAGATTTATATTTTATGTACCTGAGAAAAAGTTTTCAAATATGAGCTTGGCCATTTCAGCTAGATCAAGGACAGCAAAGTTTAGTAAATTTTTAAAACAGCTGATTTTTGAGGAACCTGAAACGCCAAGGTTGTCATCTGGATAAAAATGATAAAAAAAGTTCAAATATTCAATATTTTTAAATTTTATTAAAATATTATTATTCAAACGGAAGTAATAGCGCCCTAGATTATTCGACTTTTTAGGCTCTAGCCGCTTAACCGGTACCCGGATATGGACAGTTCACGAACTTGTCCAAGACATTATTTGCCGAAACATACACAGAAAATTATTTTGGTGTAGGTCGAAAAATGCTTTACATATATAGTCGTTTGGCATAAAAATTTTTCCGAAATTCCGAGATGAAGCCCATTGCAATAGGTAGATTTTTATATGAAATCTACCTAAAAAGCCGCTGCTTTAACCGATGAAATTCTTAAAAGTCTTAAAAATGACGGTTTAGATGTTATGAATACTCGTTCCCAAGGTTATGATAACGCAGCTGTTATGAGTGGTATACATGAAGGAGTGCAAGCTATTATTAAATCAAAAAACAACAAACCAATATTTGTTGGTGCATAGATCATTCAATTAATTTATGTGACCAACACTCATTTGCACAAAATGTAGCTTTTGTAACATTTTTCGGAAGATTGGAATTTTTACATTTTTTCTGCTTCGACTAGCTGCTGGGAAGTGCTTGTCAAACACAGTAAAGCAACTTTTAAAAGACGCTCAACAACGCGTTTGGATGCTCATTATGCTTTAGTTAAAGTATTGGATGAACATTTTAATGGGATTGTGGCTGCAATTGAGAAATTAAGTGATCAACAAGAAAATGTAGACACTAGAGGTGCACAGAACCTTATGCGTGGTGATTGTGTATGATTGTTTTGGAATGATGTTTTAATGCGAATAAATTGTGCTTGGATTGAATTGCAAAGCACAGGCTTGAATATTGATCAATTAGTTATAAAAATACAGTCACTTCGTCTTTATATTGAAGAAAAACCTAGTCATATTGTAGAAGAGACAATAGATTTTGCTGTGAAAAAAACGGAGTACTATGACGATTCAATGTTGAACTCCGAACAAGATTAAAGTCAGTTCAAGATGTAGCTTCATTGTTCGAGGTTGTGCTGACACTGGGCTTTTGGCGAACAATGAAGAGTTGGAGTTATTTGAATCAAAATTTACCAGTTTTTATGATGAGGTATCAGAAACAGAACTGGTCATAGATATACTAAGGTTGAGAAGGCATTTAAAAGCGGCCAATGTAACAGTTTCTAACTGGGTGTGCCTAGACTTTTTGAAATTCATCGTGGAATGGGATTTTACAGAATCTCTTCCAAGTCTTATAGTCGCACTAAAGTTATTTATCACTATTTGCGTATCAGTGGCTTCGAGTGAGAGGAGTTTCAGCAAATTAAAATAAGTAAAAATTACATGCTGGCAACAATGACCCAAACGAGGCTTAACAATCTTGGCATATTAACAATAGAACAGTAACTGATGAGCTAACTTTATTTAAACTTGTTAATACATTTATTGAGTCTAGATTAACTAATTTACTGTTTAATAGCATCAACACTAGTACGAGATATAATCTAAGAAACCCCTTGTGCTTCAATATTGATACATATTCAAACAATTATCGTAACCACTCACCATTTGTTAGATTTAAATTATTTCATAACACTTTCTTCAATACTGTTAGTCTATTTGATAATTCCTTCTTTGTTTTTAAGAAGAAAATTGCTAGTCTAATCTGAATAACATAATAACAGTGTTATTTTGTAGTGTTCTGATATGTATGATTGTGATGAGGGTGGATTAAGATAGTAGTTTATTATTAAATTTATTAAATGATAAGTAACGAATCTTTATTTTAGTTAATTTAGTTTTACTAGTATTTAGTATTACTTATGAATGAATCGATAAATAAATAAATAAATAAATAAATAAATAAATGATGCAACACAAAATATAAATTTTGAAGATGTGATTTCTAAGTTTGCAGCTATTAAAGCTAGAAAGAATAGATTTAAAAAGGTGACTAGACGTCCCGCTTTTGGCGGGACAGTCCCGATTTTTAACAATTTGTCCCGCGTCCCGCTTCATTTTAAAAATGTCCCAATTTAAAAAAAAAAACAGAATTTCGTTAGTTAAATGAAAAAAGAATTTCGTTACTCAAAATTAAATTTAGGCAATTTATTTATGCTAAATAATTTAAAAATAATTTAACAAATTCTTGTGGAATATTTCATGACCTTTTCAACAACAATAGTAACCTTCTAAAAAATTTACGCAAAAAAGAAATATTCCGAAGAATGAAATAATACTGTACATAATTTTTTTTATTAATTATATTTGTACGTTGCACTTTTCTTGTATTTAAAAAAAATATATTACAATATTGGGGATTTTTTGAGATCAATTTAACTCAAGTAAGTAAAGAAGTAATTAAAATGTTTTCAATTCAAAAGTATGGTTGGAAGTTTCTCAGAAAAAAAACTCCACTTCGCATTTTTCGTGTTTCGGATGAATTCGAACCTTCCTCGTCAGTGCCTGGTTCGAATCCTTAGGGCGACACGCTATCGATTACGCCGTTGAGGTGATGATGATTTTGAAGTTGAAATTTCTGCATCACTTATTTAATTTACTTAAGTTGAATTTTAAGTTGACTCCATATTGTTACGATTCAGAAAAATCTAGACGATTACGGTCACTTCCAGGAAAATAAAATCAACAAAACACAACAAACAAATTAATGAAATGAATATTGTTGTTGTTGTCTCTTCTTAGAAATAGGGTCAACATAAACGATTTTATGAATCAAATCACCATAACGTAAAATAATCGAATATTCTAATATTTTCTCAAGGTTTCTGGAAAGTGATGTCGAATTATCTAGAAGTATTGCAGAAGGTATATAAGAAAATTACCTCTTGTAGTTTTGAATTAGTGTTATTTTAAACCTGCGATAGTGAAGTTATAATTATAAAAGTGATATTTAAAATAAGTTTTTGTAAATAAAGTTTTAAGTGTTATTGAGAAGAAATATTTTGTGTATTATTTTGAACGTGGTGTACTGGAAATTTCTACAATAAACCGTTGGAGTTTCTGAAGCTGTTGAAAGAATATTCTAGTTAGGAATATTGTTTGCTACATTGTTTTCCTGTTGTTGTGAAACAATTAAGGTGTTGAATACTTAATAAAACCTGGTGCTTGTGCTAACTAATCAGTGATCGAACTCTGAAGAGATTTGGGAATTACGTTTATCGAAATGTTAGTTAGGCCAATTTGAAGGAAGTTTGGAAAAACGTAACACAATTATGGAAATGTTTTACATATTACAATATAATTTTTTCGTTTTATGAAAATTTTTGTTGCTCTATATTGACCCCCCAAGTTTATTGGCTTTTTATTAATATTGACAGTGTTCATTCTTGGGGTGACACCACAATATCCGCCCCGGGTGCCACCCATGCTAGCTACGCCACTGATAGCGATGTATATTCAACAAAAAGTTCTTTGTAACTGTACAAGTATTTTATCTCTGCTTAGAAGTTTTTTACAAGACCAACACGTAATAGCAAATTCTAAAAATATTGAAAAAATTACAACAAAATAAGATGTTTAAACTTTTTGCCATAATTATAAATATATTGTAAAAATTATAACAAATTCAAACATGCAAACTTTTTTCAAAATTCTTAAATTATTTCAAAAATCATAATAACATCAGAACTACAAAACTTTTTTCAAAATTCCAAAAAGTATAATAAAATCAAAAATTTAAACTTTTTCAAAATTCTAAACATATTCCAAAAACAATTACAACATCAAAAAATTTTCTCTTTCAAAAAATTTCAAATGACGATTCATGAAAATCGATTTGTAACTTTATGCTATAGTAGGGATAAACACATCAAACATCACTTTTTAGCCGGAAGTGACCAACCGGAAGTTGATAAGCAGAAATACTGGAAACAGTAAACCTTATATACCAAGTCAATAATATTGAAAGCCAGGATTAGAAGCTATTCAAGATTTACATAAACAGGCATTCGGGAGAACCTCGCCATTTTGTCCAATTTTGAAACGAATTCAGATCTTGCATTTTTAAATGAACCCAGATCGTATTATACTAAGTTGTTATCTAGATCCTATACGTTTTTATCAATCACACTAACCAACCACCCACCCACCCACTACACCTTACTACACTAGGATATTGTGGTTCAATTTGTAGAGGTGGTTGTTTTTGGTGAAATTGTTAGAACATAAGTTGTCAGACCTTATTGCTTCGCTAGAAGATTTCAAAGCTGAACCTAATGATTTCGTGCTATACATACTTGTTTTGTATCTCAAATTAAATCAAATTACATACCACTTCACTATATGAAAACATAAAAATCTGGAACATGCACACTCGTAACTCGATTATCCATTTTGTTTTAACACTTCTAGGAAAACATTTTCAATTTTAAAAATATAATATGTATCAAGAATTAACTTTTCAGTTCTGTAATTGCAGTAACGTTAAATTAGTTTTAAGTGGAAAATATTAAAAGCTTCAACTCTTCAGCGTCATATTGAATACACCCATCAACTATGTACATTTTTTAACATAATCGTTAGTATTTGTTTTGAGAATCGATTGAATTACAAAAACAAAATAAATTTTAAGCGTCACTTATCTGGCCTCTAAAACTATCAAATCTTAATTAATATTACATCCGTTTAACTTTATTATAACTAATTAGTTATTCTTAGAACACCAATAACTTATAAGTTATTCAATTTCTAATTTATATTAAGAAAATCAATAAACAAGAATTGATGATAAAATAATTTCATAAATAACTGAATTAGAACAATTGAGATGTAACAAATAAATTATAATTTGTTGATTGAATTATTAATTTTGATTGTAATCAATAAAATATGGAGGGGCTGAAATCTCACAGCTCTGAGATATCAAGACTTCGGTCTGGGTTAAGGATTTTGATATAGTTTTCGGCAAAAAACTTTTATGAGGACATAGTTTTTAGTTTTGGACAGCGATATATATCAAACATAACTCTTTGTTAAAGTACAAGTATTTTTTATCTCTGTTTAAAAATTTATTACAAAACTAACACGAAACATCAATACGTTGCCGGAAAATTATAATCAAAATTCCAAAAATATTGTTAAATTAAATAAAATCAAACTTTTTCAAAATTCCAAAAATATTCGAATAATTAGAATAAAATCAAATATTTAAATTTTTTCTAAATTCCAATAATATTTCAAAAATTCTTAAAAATTCAAACTTTTTCCAAAATTCTAAAAATATTGCAAAAATTATTACAAAATCAAAAATTGAAACTTTTTTCAAAATTCCAAAAATTATAATAATATCAAAAATTAAAAATTTTTCAAAATTCTAAAAATATTTCAAAAATTCTTACACAATCAAAAATTAAAACTTTTGCCGAAATTCTAAAAATATTGCAAAAATTATTACAAAATCAAAAATACAAACTTTTCAAAATTCCAAAAATATTTCAAAACCTATAACAAATTCAAAAATTTCCATGTCCAATTTCATTTTAAATTACATTTACGTCATAAAAACAGCTACATTTTATTTCCAAAAAATTGGCTAAAAAAATAAATGAAATCGTTTTTTGACACACTTGACATTATTTTTTGACAAACTTATAATGCCATAATTCTCTATAATAATAATTAAATATCATGCCATACAAACTATAAATTTTATTTTTTTCTAAAAAAATTGGGTAAAAAATAAATAAAAACCTTTCTTTTGACACAATTGACAACATATTTTGACAAACTTATAATGCCATAATTCTCAATAATAATAATAAAATTTCATTTCAAAGAAACAATTTTATTTTTTTCCAAAAAATTGGGTAAAAAACTAAAAAAAAATCTTTTGACACACTTGACAACATTTTTTTGACAAACTTATAATGCCATAATTCTCAATAATAATAATAAAATTTCATTTCAAACAAACCATTTTGTTTTTTCCAAAAAATTGGGTTAAAAAATAAATAAAAATCTTTCTTTTGACACACTTGACAACATTTTTTTGACAAACTTATAATGCCATAATTCTCAATAATAATAATAAAATCTCATTTCAAACAAACAATTAATTTAATTTTTTTTCCAAAAAATTAAGTAAAAAAATAAATAAAAATCTTTCTTTTGACACACTTGACAACATTTTTTTGACAAACTTATAATGCAATAATCTAGTTTTTGATCTCACATACCAATCCCTACCATCAAGATTTCTCCAAATTTAATGTTCCTACTCGTAATCACTTAAAATGAACGTTTTTTAAGCCAAAAATATGAAAATTTGCTATTTTTGACACACATAATGATTTTTTTGACACACTTCCGGTACAGTTATCAAACACAGCTTCCTTTCGGACCTGCCCCTTGTGAATACCTATTTTTAGAAAAAAAAATTTTTGAAATCCCTCCAGCGGTTTTCCCTGCAGCGTAGGTAATGACGGCGGACGGCCGGCCGACCGGCCGGCAGACAGACATACATTTTTTTTTTTTTTGCTTTTTTAGAATCAGGAGGTCCTAAAACGTCGAGAAATGTCAAAAAAAGTGGGGGTAAGAATTTGACTTTGAGCTCATGAATGTAATACTTAGGTCTTTCAGACCGAAGTAATTAAGAAAAGGTCAATGGTTGATGATAAATGTTAGGAAACATTTTCTGTTTTGTAAAATTAGTGTTATGACAAAAGTATTGCTGATTATAGATTTTGAGATATGTTCCAAACACAAATTTCAATATTATCAAACCATACGCTAATATTTTAATTAGAACTATTTTTTCCTTCTCAATATTTTCCGTTTATTACAGTTAGAGTAATTTTCCTGGAAATTTTTTTATTTATTATTAAAATACAATAAACAAAAAGCTGTTATACGTTAAAAAATATTTTCAATTTTAATATCATTTTTGTTCATGTAAAGTTTTTTTCCTACTATTAATCTTTTGTGCTTTTTTATTTGTATAACAAAACCCCATAAAGTTGGACTCAATAAATTTTCTATTCGGAAGGGAAAAAAATTTAATGCATAGATGAGAAAAAACACGTTATATATTCATCAGCGCCAGTCTTTTTTTGCTATTTGAATGTATGATATCGAAAAATTATTGCTGTTTGTTGTTGAAAGTTTGAGTTAGTGTTCAGCATCAAAAAGTCATTGAGCTTATTGTGAAAAGTATCTCAAGGCTTATCGGTGCTTTTATACCTTTAGAGAAACAACTAACAAGGACTTGATTAGTTATTTACTAGTGTTTATGCTAACCCGTTTGTATGTACAATACAAGAGCAACTCTTTATCTTCGAGCGATTGACTTTTAAAGACGAACTAAAGAAGGAAAATACGTATATTTTGAAATTTTGAAATATTGATCGCGTTCCGCAAAATAGCAAGCACGTTCTCTCCACGAATGAAAATGTCAACAAAACAACGGTACCGCAACGGTTTTGCATATGCTTTTGTCTCCTCATTTTCGGGTGCTTTCCTTTTCAGAGCTACATACTATAATCAACTGCATGTTAACGTATGTACCACCTGTATTTCATTTTATCTATTTAATACTACTTCAATTACAATTTGAAAATAAACATTTTTTTTTAAAACTTTTCAACTAACTTGGGTTAATCTAACCGGGTAACGAGCATGTTTTATTATATTACAAAATGAAAATTAATGAATTTACTCTGTACGTTGTACCTATAAACAAACAGATTTTTATTATATATTTTACTAGGACAAGAGAGAAGTTCGATTTTCCAAGGGCGTTCTACCGAATGAAATAAGCGGTTTGAGTAGATCTTTTTTTAAATATTAGGGTTACGTGTATAATATTTTTGCAGCTATAACAGCACTTCAGCATCAGCAAAAAAAATGTTCCATGCACTAGTAATATACAATGTTGCCTACTCCTAAGGTAAAATCTTTCTTCCCAAGCACAAAATTTTTAGAAAAAATATAAATATATTTCTTTTATATTTATTTAATAATTTAAATTTATATCAATAGATTTTTATTTTTATTAATTAACGCTGTTTATCTTTTTCATTTTTAGGTAAGAAAATTAAGAAATTTAAATTATTAGTTTAAGAAAATAGAAAATTTAGGAAAACAAATAGATTTATGAAATTTTTACCTTACTCGTGAGTCGTGACCCAGGAGAAAATTAAAGATAAGTCTAAGAATTTATTTGGTTATTATATTGTTTATTTTAGTATTAACTTGTAACAACAACGTTACTTCGGTCTGAAAGACCTAAGTATTACTCATTAGTATTATTCATGAGCTAAAAGTGTAATTCTTACCCCCACTTTTTTTGGCATTTCTCGACGTTTTAGGACCTACTGATTCTAAAAAAGCAAAAAAAAAATGTAGTTCTGTCTGCCGGCCAGCCGTCCGGCAGTCACAACCGACGAAATCTAGAAAACGGCTGAAGAGATTTAAAAAATTTTGAATTCTAAAAATAAGTACCTTCTATGGTAAGAGCTGAAAGGACGATGTATTTGATAACTGTACCGGAAGTTTGTCAAAAATCGTTAGGTGTGTCAAAACAAGGAAATATGCATATTTTTAACGTTCATATTTAAAACGTTCATTTTAAGTGATAATAAGTTGGAACAAAGAATGTGAAGAAATCTGGATGGTCGGGATTGGTATGTGAGATCAAAAACTAGATTATTGCTTTAAAAAATTGTCAAAAAATGTTGTCAAGTGTGTCAAAAAATGATTTCATTTATGTTGTTAGCCAATTTTTTGAAAAAAAAATGCAGCTGTTTTTATGACGTAAATGATATTGAAAATGAAATTGGGACATGGAAATTTTTGAATATGTTATAGCTTTTGAAATATTTTTGAAATTTTGAAAAATGTTTGTATTTTTGATTTTGTAATCATTTTTGCAATATTTTTAGAATTTTGGAAAAAGTTTTAATAATTGATTTTGTTATAGTTTTGGCAATATTTTTAGAATTTTGAAAAAAAATAGAATTTTTGAATTTTATATATATATTTAGAATTTATTTATTATTTTTGACTTTGTAAGAAATTTTGGAATATTTTTAGAATTTTGAAAAATTTTAAATTTTTGATTTTATTATAATTTTTGGAATTTTGAAAAATATTTCAATTTTTCATTTGTAATAATTTTTGCAATATTTTTAGAATTTTGAAAAAAGTTTGAATTCTTAAGAATTTTTGGAATATTATTGGAATTTAGAAAAAGTTTAAATATTTGATTTAATTCTAATTTTTGGAATATTTTTGGAATTTTGAAAAAAGTTTTAATATTTGATTTTGTTATAATTTTTGCAATATTTTTGGAATTTTGAAAGAAATAGAATTTTTGAATGTTATATATATTTTTGGAATTTAAAAAAAAATTCAATTTTTGATTTTGTAAGAATTTTTAAAAATTTTAAATTTTTTATTTTATTATAATTTTTGGAATTTTGAAAAAATTTTCAATTTTTGATTTTGTAATAATTTTTGCAATATTCTTAGAATTTTGGAAAAGTTTGAATTTTTAAGAATTTTTGGAATATTATTGGAATTTAGAAAAAGTTTAAATATTTGATTTTATTCTAATTTTTGGAATTCTGAAAAAAGTTTCAATTCTTGATTTTATTATAATTTTTGCATTATTTTTAGAATTTTGAAAAAAAAAAGAATTTTTGATTATATTATAATTTTTGGAATTATGAAAAAAGTTTCAATATTTGATTTTGTAATAATTTTTGCAATATTGTTAGAATTTTGGAAAATGTTTGAATTTTTTGGAATATTATTGGAATTAAGAAAAAGTTTAAATATTTGATTTTATTCTAATTTTTGGAATTTTGAAAAAAAATTTCAATTTTTGATTTTGTTATAATTTTTGAAATATATTTAGAATTTTTGAAAAAAATTTTAATCTTTGATTTTGTAATAATTTTTGGAATATTTTTAGAGTTTTGAAAAAAATCTGATTTTATTTAACTTTTACAATATTTTTGGTATTTTGAAAGAAATAAGAATTTATGATTTTGTAATATTTTCTCGAAACGCTAAATGGAGAGGTTTTGAGTAGTTTGATGAGTGTATCATCTTTTCACTAAATTATGTTAATTTATGATGTAAGAGTTTTCCGGCAACGTACTTTAACCTTGTACTTTAACAAAGAGCTATGTTTGATATACATCGCTGCCCAAAACTAAAAACCATGTCCTCATAAAAGTTTTTTGCCGAAAACTATATCAAAATCTTTAACCCAGACCGAAATCTTGATATCTCAGAGTTGTGAGATTTCAGCCCCACCACATTTTACAATTATTATTTTAAATTTTAATTGTTTAGCGTAAACAAAATTAAATTAAAACTTATTTATCTAAAAGAATCGAGGACAGTAAGGAAGCAACAACTATTTTGACATATTTTCATTGTTGTATTTCAAAATTAGTGTGTAAATAATTAATTATTTTTAAGAGTAATAGTTTTTCTCCATCTTCCTTCAGTCAAATTTTGTTGTTCGCTGTTTGATTTAATTGATTTCTTCATACTTTTATGCTTTGTACTATAATTAGATTATCCATTGTTTGAATTGATAATTTTGACAGTTAAACTTAGACATAGTTTCAAGTTATCCAGCTGTTAGAATTGTCAATTTAGATATTGTCTATTTGGAGATTGTCAATGAATAACTTTTAGTTTGATTTTGTAGGAATTGTTTTGAGATTTGTTTTGCGAATTATCTATAATTTGAAATGGCGAAATTTTGCAAATATAAGAAGGTTAAACGTCAATCTTAACGCTGTGTACCTTTACCTTGAAAATCTTAAGCTTGATATTCTTTTTTTAAAGGAAACGATTATCAGTGCAAGAGCTGTGTCGCTGGACAAAACTATATATGTTTGTCCCAACTATGAACTTGAATCTTCAGTCTACTTCGAACATGGTGTTTGTGCGTTTATTAGAAATTCTGTACCATATGCGAGAATAAATAATTTTGAATTTAATTCAAAATTTCACAATACGGTTTCCCTTAAGATTACCTGCTCTAATCAAACTCTGTTTTTCTATGGATTGTATCGCTCGCCCAACTCGACTGAAAACATAAATTTATTTCATGACTTATCTGAACAGATAGATAGGTTGGCCATGTATCCTAATGCTAAAATTATAGTTCTTGGTGATTTCAATGTTCATAATAAAGAATGACTTACACACAGCTCTAAAACTGATGAATTAGGTGAAGAGGATGAGCTTTTTGCTCTTTATCATAATTTCACTCAGATAATTGACCAGCCTACCAGAATCCCTGATATTCATGGCCAAAATAGTAACTTGCTAGATTTGTTTTTGATAAACGATTCTTCGTTGGTACAGTGTAAAGTGTCAGAGCCTTTAGGTGGATCAGATCTTAATTGGATATCCACACATTTAAATATACAAATACCTAAACAGCTTAAAGCTAATCCTTGGCTAGTGTACAGCCGTCTGAAAATGGCTAGTGTACAGCTAATTCCAAAAAAGTTGCTAAAACAGATCCAACTAACTACAGACCCATATCAATGTTGTCGGTTGTTTCTAAAATATTTGAGACATTAATTTGAATATTATGAGCTTCTTAGAGTCTTCAAAACTTCTCAATGAAAGACAATGCGTATTTCGTAAAGGAAAAGCAACAGGAGATTTACATCTGGCTTCATACCTGAGCGTAAATTTCATGTTAATGTTGATGGAGTCTCATTACATACCTTTTCAACAAATTCTGGTGTTCGACAAGGTTCCGCTTTGTCACCTACTTCTTTTCTTCCTACACTGAGAAAAAAAGCTACGTAATGTTAACCAAATTGGTTTTGTTAAAATATTTTTGTTAAAATAACATAGTTTTTGTTACGTTTCAATAAAATTGACTTTGCTAATTTTTTTCAATTATGTTATTAATACAAAAATCGCTTCGTTATTTTACCTAAGCAAATACATTTTGCAAACAAACATTGATTTTGCTAAAATTATATGGCTTCAGTTATTTTTACATAGTTAGTTTATTTTATTGACAATGGTAAAAACGTTTAACATATACTCTGTTAAAATATATTATAATAACAGAGCGCTTTGTTAAGATAAATTGATTTTACGAGGCTAAGTTAAAGTAACAGAGCACTATGTTAATCAAATTGAAAGAATTGTTATACGTATGTAGTGCTATTTTAAAATAAAAAAGCATTTTGTAAAATTTCAATTTTCATACAATGATTGCATTTAAATTAAATTCCATTTGAAACGTGTTTTCTTTGTGGAGTGGAATGAATTTATAGATTTCTAAAGAAAAAGAAAATTAATATACAACATTAAATTATTTAAATATTTAACAGGTAAGCAATTGAATATTTTTATTTAATATTGCAAGCATTTTTATTATATATTATTATTTATTAAATCCTATTAGATCGATCTCTGATTTCTGATGGTATAAATAAACTTTTTAAGAGTAACGAATACGATAAATTTCGGGAAAAAAAAATTTCGAGCATTACATATATGAATTTCCAGAAAGGATAATTAATAAAGAATGTGTATGGATTGAATTTGAGCACAAATTATTCTCCAAAATAGGAAAATTAAAGAAATTCTTAAAAGTTTCAGAAGTCCATGGGAGAAAGTGAAACGCAAATGGAACCTTTCCTCAAAATTTAGAATGCATTTTATGATATTTTATGATGACAAATTTTATAATGACACCACTATAACAAACATTCTTATAGAATGGCCGTTGTATCAACATGCCCTTGCGCCTAAATTGGTAAAGAACTTTTTAATTTCCGTATAGTGATCAAATATATATATATATATATATATATATATATATATATATATATATATATATATATATATATATATATATATATATATATATATATATATATATATATATATATATATATATATATATATATATATATATATATATATATATATATGTATATATATTATTTAATGTCTATATTACAGATAAACATCGATTTTTTAACAATTAAGCCTGAGAAAGATGTGATGTACCAAAACTGGACTATATTTTCAAAATACATTCCAAAAATATTAAAAAAATATACGGGACAAGATATATAAAGTAGCATTTCAACAATTTTTATTAAAAAGAGATAAAATAAATACTGGTAAATTATATAATAAAAACTTTATTAAACATATTAATTTTTCTTATTTATGTTTTGTTTTTAGATACCTTTAACTTAGAACTTTTAGTTGTTCTACCGACCGACGATAATACATAGATCTAATTTAAAGAAAAAGCTCAATACAGCACCAAATAGTAATTTTAAAAAACCTACAACAAAGGACGTCCAAAATAATTTTATATTTAAATGTTTGACGACTGACGATGTAAATAACGAGCTTCAAACAATAAACGATAAGTGTTTGAGTAACAGTGAACGATTTCAGCCAATTCTCGTTGCTGTTGGAAGTACTTTAGATTATCAAGAGTTCTATCTCATATTGGATAAGGAGCACTTTAAATTTTTTCAATTTTTTGGAAGCACTTGATTGTTGTTTTAAGGTATCCAAGCGAATCATTATATGTTTGGTTTTACATTAAAAAATATTTATACGACATTACAACTAAATTTGATAAAGAAATTCCAGCTGTACTTATACGCCAATCAATGATATTTGTCAAAAAATAGTCAAGGAATGATTAATAATATCATTTTTATTTCATTATATAAAACTATATGAATTTTATATCATTGTTGAAAATCCAAAAAATGGTATTTATTTTGAATTATTTAATGTTACAATTTTTTTTATATTTATACATATTACTTTTAAATTTAATAGTATAATTGTTATTATAGTTATAATATAATAATAATAGCTAAAATATGAAATTATATGAAATAATAATAAATTTATTGAATTTATATGATTAAGTGAAAATTCCAATTTTATTTTATATATAAGTGTTGTTAATAAATAAATTTATTTTGAAGACATTGAAAAATTCTTTATTTTTGCTAATTTCAGAAGGCGTCTCATATTAATTTTAACCAAGCTTCTATAAAATATATAGTTATTTTAACTATGGCAGTCGCTTCATTCGTGTATATAATTAACAAATAATTCTATTGTTTTCACTTAGCAAAGTTACATAGTTTTATGTTGGTATAACATAATATTATATTTTGTTTACAAAAAACTGTTGTTTTATGCAAAAGCTATGTTAAAAGTACATATATGTTTGTTAGATTAACCTTTCTTTTAAAAATCGGCTATGTTGTTATAACAAAATATTATGTTCTCTTTACTAAGAACTATGTCGTTTTGCAAAAAAATGATATTTTTAATTTATGTAAATTTAACATAGCAAAAACTGTTTCATTAACAAAGTGCTAAGGTGGCTGAAAAGTAAGATAAATTTCTGTTAAATTAATATGTGTTTTCTGTTAAAAATACCTACTTTTTTCTTTCAGTGTATATCAATGACTTGCTAGATTCAACAGTTAATCCCATCCTTAGTTTTGCTGATGATAGCACACTTTGTGCGTCTCATAAAATGCCAAATCTTTATGCACCAGCAACACTTAATGTCGCTAGATCAAATTTTATAGAATCAATAAACATTGATTTAAAAACAATCTTGGATTGGGGTTTTGCTAACAGTGTTGAATTCAACACGAGTAAAATTCAAGTTTTCCATTTTTCTAGGTTGTCATTACCCAATCCGTTTTCATTAAAGTTTGATTCAAATGATCTTGTAGAGAAAGAATCTTTTAGACTTCTAGGAGTTGAGATTGAAAATAATATAAAATTGAATTCTCATATTTTCAGCCTAGCAAAGAACGCTGTTCAAAAATTAGGATTTTTAGGTCGTTGCCGTAAGGTTTTTAATAGCGAACAGCTTATATATAAATCATTTATTCGTCCCTGCACGGAGTATTGTCCTCATATTTGGGGTAGAGCCTACGTAAATAGTTTGAAATATCTTGATTCTATATATCAGAGAGCTGTTAAATTGATTGGAAATTTAAATCTTACTAATGAGCTTGATTCCTTGCAACATTGAAGAAACGTTGCTGCTTTGACGGTATTTTACAAATACATAATCAATGAACGGGCGTCTGAAGAGATCAAATCAATTTTACCTGAACCTTAAAACTTTGCGCGTTACACCAGAGCACCAATAGCAGCCCCTCCTTTTACAGTTCGTGAAACTAGATGGAGAACTGTCGCTTTTCAACGTGATTTTTTTAACAGAGTCTCACATTTCTGGAATGCCTTACCGTCGTGGGTCTTTCCTGATAATTTTAATCCTGAAAACTTTAAAATTAACTTGAATAAATTCCTCAAACAAAATTAATAAATACTCTTGAGCCCTAGTTCCCCAGTTAACATGGTATCTTCGGATATTCAAAGAAGTTATTCTATAATTTTATTCTATAATTTAATTTAATTATGGTTAACACTAAACATGCCCATCTTTGACTAAAAAAAACATTGTAATGTGTTTCAACAAAGCAATTGCTTATTGAACAATACGCTTCAGTTTTATATTTGTTCTCTATCCTATCTCTCTTAATGTGAAAAAGAGACAATCATATCATAAAGTAAAACATTAACCATTTTCAGAAAATGCTCTTATCCGAGAAAGCATATTGTCAGCTTTGTAACCAAATAACCAAGTGCTCAGGCAAGCATATTCTTATAAATATGCAAGCATATTCTTATAAACCTTATAAATAATTAATCAATTAAAGAGTCGTGGCATATAATTTGATAAGTGGCAATACTAAAAGTTGAAAGTGGAATTGAGAAGAGAAAAAAACCTATTCGTGGCTTCTTAGAGAAAGACTTTTAAAGAGGTTATCTCTAATTTGAATACTGTTGGCATTTCGATTCAAGCCATCACCAGAAATAAACACACCAGCCCATCAATAGCCCGAGGTGGATTTAAACTGACCGGTAATAAAAGTTCTTTAATTAAACTCTTGCACGAAGATGTTGATGAAAAAGAGAAAAAAATGATGGGCACAATTAAATTGAAAGTTGCTATAAGTTTAACATGAATGTCGATGATATTACTACTTTAAGAGGACGAAGATATTTCGGAGTTAACCTTCATGATAAAACCAAAAATTATTAGTAGTTTATGTAGTGCTTTCGATATGATTGTATTAATAAAACAGTTAACTTTTTTGAAATATCGATTAAAAATGATTTTGGTTGTGTCTACACAGGATGGAGCTTTACTTACTAAAAGGCATATTCGATATATCGAAGCAATTGGTCAATTTTATCTAAATCATGGGTTACATCTTGGAGTGTGGTACACACTCTGTAAATCAAAATCTAAAATCTAAAACATAAATAATAAAAAAAATTTTATATATTGCTTTTATCGTAATATTGTGTGTTTCACTCAGAGAATTCTGTTATTAAAAACTATCAAAATAGCCATTAGATTAATAATTTGGTGATTATTATACAGCTAATCACAACTTGTGATTATTTTCACTAATTTCGTAATTACAGGCATTATTAAACTAATATTATTTGTTCGTAATATTTACTAACAAAAAAAATTTAAATTTTAAATCTAAAAACGATCGCTTTTATATTTATAAAAATTCTTATTGAATTAATAACATAATGGATTACATTCATATTAGGTATCCATTGGATAAATGACATATATTATTAGAATAATAAAGTTGTTTTTAAAATAATATTATATTATCAGATTAATAATACAATCTAATTAGATTAATAAAAGGTTCTTATTAAATTAATAATAAGATGCTTTAAAATTAATAATAGAACTTATTAAATTAATAATTAGATGTTATTAAATTAATAATGGAACTTATTAAATTAATAATGGAAATTATATTTTACACTTTTAAATAAAAGAGAACATAAATTTTTTATTAACAATTTTATATACATATTTCAATTATTTTCATTTAATTTTAAAGTATTTATATTTCACAGTTTTAATTTTAAAATAATTCATAATTTTGTTTTAAAGTATTTTTAAATTTATATGTGACAAAAATTAAAAGAAAAAAAGGGAAACTATGTTCGTATATAAAATAAAAAATATAGTAAAATATATTATATTTTACTATATTTTTTATTAATTATTAATTAAAAAATAAATTTACATAGTTAAACTAATAATATATATTATTGATTTTAATTTAACCAATCAATCAACAAATTAATCGAATAATGTGCTATTTCTTTTTCGCCTTTCAATGTATAAAAATACTTTTGGATAAAATTCCAAAATTGGTTGCTGATTGCGGATATTTTAAGTTGAATAAATAAAATATTTTGAAGCGCACATCAACTGCTTTCCATGATGTATAAACTTCATACCGTACATTATCAAAACATACTAGTATTGGCTTAGTTCTAGATCCAGTAATTAACAAAAGAGGCTAAATTGGTAATTTTTGATCCAAATACTTTTGTAATATCTCTTCAACATTTTTAAAAGTTTCACCTATAATGGCCAAACTGTTTTGAGAATCTCGAATCTCAAGCTTTGTTGGTTGGACGGAGAATCCTGTGCAGTAAATACATAGTTGATAGCAGAATACCATCTAAATAATATAAAACAGAAAAATAATTATACTATAACAGACTCTAACATTGAATAGGTGTAATTGTTTTCACTCAAAAAAAGTCTGACAAGTGCGAATAAAATTCGCTCGCCAAGGGTTCCGTGAATGTAAAAGAACACAATATCAAAAATAAATGACATAAAGTTGTGTTCTAAAGTCTTTATATCGCCAGACTATTGACGCATAACAGAATAAATATTTAATCGTAGACGTCAATAGTAAATGTCTATATCTATGTAGAATTTTTTTGCCCGCGAATTTTTGACGGATACGACGCAGCAAGAGATAAAAGATGAGACAAAAAGTAAAACAGATATGTATTATTTATTTTGGGATAAATTTGTTTTCAAAACAATTATATTAGTTAAATTTTTACTTCTAGTTCGTACCATTTGTTTGTTGTGATATTTGTTTCCATAGGCATCGTTATTTTTATTATAATTATTTTTAATTATCAAAATTTTGTTACATTGCCTACAAAATCATTAATATTTTTACTAGTTTTTGGTTTTCTATTATAATTGGTTGAATTTCAATAGTAATTTATTATTTTATGTGTTTTTTTTGTCCATTTCAATGGGACCGTAATAGTTTTTTTCAATATTTTAATCGAGACACTGAATGTGCAAACAATATGTGCATGTGCAAACAATATGCGCATAACAAACAAATTTCGTGTTCGCTGGCAAAAAAATTCTACTATACAATGATTAAAAATGACACAAAAATTGTTACTTATAGCGCATTTACAGTGACATAGCAAACTAGAAGATAGTATATTAATTTGCATCTTGTCATATTTAATATGAGTTTACAGCGTAGATTGCAAAATAAATCTTTTAATCTCATAAACATATTTTAATTTAGTTTAGTTTAAATTGCCATCTGTCAAACTCTTAAAAAAGCAATAAAAATATGATAACTAGACCATTCCTCAAGTTCTTTCTCTGATTGTTGAAAAATATTTGACGGAGAAAAGAAATTTGATAATTTAAAATTTTTAGGAACAGGAAACGGTGTAGAAATCAAAATTGTTTATTTGCAATGGTGTTTACTACGTCAATATTAATTTGAAAATTATTTACTAGATAGTAAAACTAGATCTCAAATTAGTTGCAAGCTCTTAAAATAAAAAATGTTTATAGCACTGATTTAAATTACATCTACTAATTTGCTATGTCGCTGTAAATGCGGTATTAAGGTTAAATCTTATCCATAGCTGTTTATGTTAACTAAAGAAAGATTTAGCCAGTTTAGCCAGTTTAAATGGTTTAAATTGAGAATATTTTTTCTATAAATCATAGTCAAAACTTAGGGTAGTGGTGGTATACATATACTTAAAATAAAACTTTTTTAACAATAACTAAAAAACTGTTTATCGCAAAATTCTAAAAAATATTGAAATGTTTCTTAAATTTGGTGCTCTTTCAAATGACATCCCACTCGCTGGGTCAAAAAAGTTTTTTTTACCCCCCCTTTCACCCTTTCACCAAACACACAGAAATATAATTATTTGAGAGTTCGCTATAATTTTCGTTCAAAATATAGCAAACTTCCTGTCTCTGTGAATTTTTTCAATTTTTTCTGTCTATCAGTGTCGAAACGTGTGGGGGGAACGGCATGAAATTTGCACATTTTTTAGAATAACTCAAAAAATGTGCACCGCAAAATTCTAAAAAAAAATTGCAATTGTTCTTATATTTGGTGCTCTTTCAAATGACACCCCACTTGCTTGGGTAGAAAAAGTTTTTTTCTTCCTTCCCCACCCCAATCCCTTAAAAGTTCAAAAAAATAATTATTTGAGACTTCGCTATAATTTTCGTTCAGTGTTTATCAAACTTCCTGTCTCTGTGAATTTTTTCAAATGTTTGTGTTAATAAAGCTCGAAATGCAAGGGGGGGGGACCAACTTTTTGTGTCACTTTTTTGACAATAATTCAAAAACTGTGCATTGCAACATTCTAAAAAAAATGTCAATGTTTCTAAAATCAAGTGCTCTTTCAAATGACACCGCACTTGACCTGGTTTTAAATGATGTTTTTAGCCCTTATCATTCTCACCCCTTTAATAAATATTGTTATGAGTATCTGCCACTTTTCTATATTTTTCATTAAAAACCTACACATTTTTCTATCATTCCAAATATATTTCAAGATTTTCGATTAAGTAGGGTCAGAGTTAATCGGGGCAATAAAACATAGAGAAAACGTCATTTTTCAAAATTATACGAAAAATGGTGAGGTGTAAAATTCCAAAATACATTTTTAAGGAATGCTGAAACGCGAAGCCCTTTCATATAATACCCTACTCGTCTCGATAAAAAAATGTATGTTCTCAAAGGCTCTACATCGTACCTCTGTAAAACAAACGAACTCAACTTTATTTATTTTTTAACCCACCATCTTGTGTGGATAGGTTAGTTTTATAAGCACTAAAACGAGATAATCGACATAATGTGAAAAACACATTGTACTCTCACCAAGTATTCCGTATAAAAAACGGAACCCTAAAAATTACAAATGACATGTCCAAAAACAACTTTTTAACTTACAGTTGGATATTCAAATACATCAGAAACAGAAACAGAATTTCATACAAATTTGACCGCAAAAAATTCTGTTGCTGTAAAATTTGAATGGAATTCTGTTTTTCAAGTTTTTGGAGCCAAAAAAAACAAATTTAAAAAACTTACTTTCTGTCGTATATTCTGTGTATTGCGAAGCTTTTCAACAATCTCTCTTAACTTTTCATCTTTAATTTGTTCTTAAAAAATGGGCTGAGTTTTCTAAATAAATGTTGATAATTTATAACCAAAATCGCTGGCTTTTAATGTTTCCGCTTTGAAATAAATCTCTATCTGAAAATTTTAAAAGGAATATTATTATAATTAAAATGTTATTGAAATATACTAATATTGAATTATTAATTACCAGTTTATAACCAAGCGGTAATTTAAATTGTTTCCATTAGGTTAAAATTTCCGAAGTTGATTTTAATTTTTAAATGTCGCTGAGTCTCAGTTGTTTAGTCCTGTCCCATGCAGACTCAATTTCAGCCCAACTACTCTGTTCATCGAACAAAATTTCTACATGTTCTGATGAATCTGCTTCAGGAACTGAAAAACCAATTTTTTTAAAAACGAAATAGACAGCACAAAAATTTACAAAGTTTCACATACCAAACGTATGAATTCGTTTACCTGCCAACTATTTGTTTTTGTTTTAAATCAAATTTCTTATCGTTTAATAAAAGAATCTTACTTTTTCAATTTTTTTAACAACACTTTTAACTTTTCACAAAACTTTTAAATATTTTTTAAAGTTGTTTATTTAGCGTCTGTATATAAACTGTGATTCTTACCAAGATTTTATTAATCTTTATTAAAAATAATAACCTAAAGTTAGAGTAATGTATACTATTATTAATCTAATAACCTACGTTTTGAAAGTAAAAACGTCAATGATTAATCTAATAAAATGGTTATTAAAATTAACTACAAAAATAATAATTTATGTTTTTATTTTAATAGCTCTACGTTAATCACATGATTTTTTTTTTGACTGTCCGAATTCATTATTTTAATAAAAATTGGTTATTAGTTTAATCAACCGTTGTGATTTTTTTAATAATATTGACCGTATTTTTATTTTAATAAACATTTTTATGAAAATAATAACAAAATGTTTTAATCGAACGAATGTGGCAATTACTTTAATAAAAATCGTTATCAGATTGATAAAATAACTTATTACACATTTTTAAAACGGGCGGTTATTAAATTTACTAACAAAATTATCTGAGTGTTGTATGTAGGGCATGGTTAGATTAATCGATTGTTCGATTAATTGATCATTTCGCAAATTGCTCGATTAATCGAACAAAAAAATTATTAATCGATTAATCTAAATTTACGAAAATGTTTAAAATTTACAAATTAATTTAACGAATTTTGTATTAAATTGTGAAAAGGTTTATTGTCTGAAGATGTATTCTCTTTTTCTTACGAATTACTTTTTTAGTTGTTATGAGTATAACACAAAGTACATTAATAACAAAATTTGATCCCAATACAAAAATCTTTATTATGCCTTAAGTAATATTTTTATTATTAATCCAACCAGTAAACTATGGTTTGGAGTATATTGAACTTTCCATTCTGAAGGAAACAGCTTTTTTCTTATCATTTTCAATTAGTACAGTATATTTTCAAACACATAATTTTGTAAGGTCTGAAAACTTCAATGACAGAGAGGGAGATACAAATCCTAGGCTAACGCCTAGAGCAACAATTTCACTATTATGCAAAAAAGACCTACTTTACGCCCTTAATACATAGATAGCTATTAAATTAAATTAAATTCTTATGTCATTGTAAAAGTTGAACTTTTACAATCTAATAAAATGGTTATTAAAATTAACTACAAAAATAATAATTTATGTTTTTATTTTAATAGCTCTACGTTAATCACATGATTTTTTTTTTGACTGTCCGAATTCATTATTTTAATAAAAATTGGTTATTAGTTTAATCAACCGTTGTGATTTTTTTAATAATATTGACCGTATTTTTATTTTAATAAACATTTTTATGAAAATAATAACAAAATGTTTTAATCGAACGAATGTGGCAATTACTTTAATAAAAATCGTTATCAGATTGATAAAATAACTTATTACACATTTTTAAAACGGGCGGTTATTAAATTTACTAACAAAATTATCTGAGTGTTGTATGTAGGGCATGGTTAGATTAATCGATTGTTCGATTAATTGATCATTTCGCAAATTGCTCGATTAATCGAACAAAAAAATTATTAATCGATTAATCTAAATTTACGAAAATGTTTAAAATTTACAAATTAATTTAACGAATTTTGTATTAAATTGTGAAAAGGTTTATTGTCTGAAGATGTATTCTCTTTTTCTTACGAATTACTTTTTTAGTTGTTATGAGTATAACACAAAGTACATTAATAACAAAATTTGATCCCAATACAAAAATCTTTATTATGCCTTAAGTAATATTTTTATTATTAATCCAACCAGTAAACTATGGTTTGGAGTATATTGAACTTTCCATTCTGAAGGAAACAGCTTTTTCTTATCATTTTCAATTAGTACAGTATATTTTCAAACACATAATTTTGTAAGGTCTGAAAACTTCAATGACAGAGAGGGAGATACAAATCCTAGGCTAACGCCTAGAGCAACAATTTCACTATTATGCAAAAAAGACCTACTTTACGCCCTTAATACATAGATAGCTATTAAATTAAATTAAATTCTTATGTCATTGTAAAAGTTGAACTTTTAAATATGATATAACTCGCGTATTTGTTTAAAAAAAACTAATAAAAATATTAGAATTAGTAAAAATTTTATTTAATCGATTAATCAATTAATCGATGTTAAAATTTTCGTATTAATCGTTAATCGATATTTAGTCCCAATCGATTAATTGACCATGCCCTATTTGTATGTACATAGATATAATACGGTTGATCAAATTTGTTAAAAGTAGAATGGTTGTCTGGAGTTGTAGAGGAACTTATTTTTCTCATTTGACTAGAATTGATTATTTAGATGATATATGTAATGGTTTGACTAGCATTTTATATTGAGACTAGGGGAATCAGGCGGGCTGCGCCCTGCCCCCATTCCCCCGCACGCCAATACATTCTTTGCCTTTTCATCTGGCTTTGATACAATTACTAAGTACTATCCATCATAATCCAACCTCTTCTAATCTATTCTATGTGCACCTGCTGCTTAACTATAAATCTACAAAAAAACCATCGTGAAGTGTACATACTATAAATTTTTATACGATCAATCACAAATGGCTGGAAATAATAATATGTATTAAGAAAATAATGAAATAGCAGCTTTTGTTTTTCTTTAGTTTATTTACAGAAATTGAAACTATGCAAAAATAATGATGAAAAACAAACTATCTGTCATATAAATAATTAATGTTCTTATTAATATCGAAATGATATAAATAATAAATTTGAACGAAATGGCTGAAAGACTACATTATCAACAAATTTAAATGCCGTAAATACAATTTATATGAATAAAAAGGAATAATTTTTATCTGGAAGGGTTTTTTGTGAACAATTAAGCTCAAGTACATATTGGAAATCACTTGAATTTTGCAATTCGAAATAAATTTTCATTTTCTCTAAAATTCCTTTAGAAAAATTTGTCGTGTTTCGTGCCAGGATCCAACCTCACATTCATCAGAGACGTATGTTCAAATCCCGTGTGTCTTACACAACTTAGCCACAGCGGCGATGACGTACCATATTTTAATTTTCATGTTCAAATAATTTCTAAATTGAAACTTCATCAGTTTTCATATTTACATAAGTTGTATCTTTCATCTATGATAACATATTGGAAATTGCATTTCTTTGGGATTTTTTGTATTAAATTTCTGAATATTACGATGTATGAATTCATAGGATGAGAGAATATTTCGTCAACATTTGAGTCAACATTCTAATCAACATCCTAATTCACGAGTGTAAAGTCATTATGGCACGAAACACAAAAAATGTTTCTAAAGGAATTTTAGAGAAAATGAAAAGTTATTTCGAATTGCAAAATTCAAGTGATTGCCAATATGTACTTAAGCTTAATTGTTCACAAAAAACCCTTCCAAATTAAAAATTCCCCTGAAGTTGTCTATATTTCCTAACCAAAAATATAGCAATGAATTGACCATGCGTCAGATATTAAGTTTCGCATTGATTGGCAACAATCAATAATGACTTTACACTCGTGACTTAGGATGTTGATTAAAATGTTGACTTAAGTGTTGACGTAATATTCTCTCATCTTATGAATACATACATCGTAATATCTAGAATTTAATACAAAATATCCCAAAGAAATAATTTTATGTTCTATAAAAAAAATAAACAAAAACAATAAAAAATAAATATAGGGTCCGCGTTGAACGCCGAACCTTTCTCACAACCCTCTACATCGACGATGACAACGAAATTTTGTACTGAGTTTTTTAAACATCATTTTATTAAATCGGTTTAAATTATTAAATGTGTTTATAATCAAACACTACTTACAGTCATATTTTAGAATCAAGTATTTTTTGACTTATATAAAATCCATTTAAAACTCCTTTTCCTAAAAATAGATAACCAAATATATGAAAACATTATATTTTTATTAATAAGACCACTTATCTGAATTATGTTATCCATCTTTTTAATTTTATCAAAATTAATTTGCATAAAGCAAAATAAACCGTCAAAACTTAAACTTCAAAACATTAATGTCAAAACAAATAAATCTATAATTATACCATTTGCTGCAATCAATTGTATTATGGATATTTTTTCTGTAAACATAGAAACAAAATGTACTAGAGTGTTTTATTAGGATATAATAATAAGTCTTACATTTGTGTTAAAGTATAATAAAAATTAATCTTTGTATGTAGTTGTTAAAAATTTAGTATATAAGTCAGATAATTTTGTATAAAATTCATTACAAATTGTGATTTAATAGTGAAATAACCAATAAAAGAAAATTAAAAGTTTTAAATAAACAGTTTTATTAAATTAAATCTAATTATTTTCTAGAAAACTATTTTCGAACAGGAAAATAGTTACAACAAGCTTTCTCTACAACAACCAAGAGATAGCTAATCTGGGCAGAGCAGCTAAGTGAAGTCACCGATTCTCATCTGATCAACGAAGTTAAGCAGCATTGAACGGGGTTAGCACTTCGATTGGTGACCGCTTGGGAACACGACTTGGTGTTGTGTTTTTTTTCAAGCTTTCTCTAATTCTTCATCTCAAGAGATAGCTACCTGGGCAGAACAATTCATTGGTCCTTCGAGCCGGATATTATCAACCAGCAACCCGGATATTTATCATCCACCAGGATATTTATCAACTATCAAGCAGAGTTACTTTCAACCAGCATATACTTAGTGTAACTACACTTCATCATGGCGCTGGTACGTTCTCTAAAGCGGGTCTACGCACGAATGTCAGAGATTGGGAAGAAGGTCAACGCTCTTAAGGGTGAACCAGAAGAGAACCTAACAGCAGTTAAAGCCAGTTTAAAGATGCTAGATAGTGAGTGGTCTGATTATCGAACAACACCAGGTCTTGAAAAGGATGATGCTGATATCACTAAACTACAGGAGGACATCGAAGACCTCCACTTCAAGATCCGGGGTAAGTTATTAGAACTAGAGATTGCAGGGGGTTCCAACCAAACCACGAGCAACCAAGGTAATGTGACATTAGATACAATACTGGAGCTGACGCAGAACCATCAACAACAGCCCAACGAATTACCAAAGGTCAACATTCCTCCATTCTTTGGGGACTATACACAGTTTCCGTCCTTCAAGGACATATTTGAAGTTACCATCCACAACAGAGATAACATACCAAAGGTAAAAAAATTACAATACTTGAAAACCTTGTTGCGAGGAGATGCAGAGCTAATATTAAAGAATATTAGCGTAACCGATGCCAACTATGAATCAGCCTGGAAGACAGTGAACGATCGGTACTACAAAAAGGGGAGAACAGCAACCGAGCTCGTTCGCCGTTTTATTGAACAACGCAATGCAACGGTTAGCAACGCAGACCAACTGCGAAAGATTCATACTTCAGCCAGCGAAGTTGTCAATGGTCTTAAAAATCTCGGACCAGAAGCAGAGAAAAGAGATTTATGGATTGTTTACATGCTGTTAGAAAAGTGTGATAGAGCTACTCAAGAAGCATGGACCGCATTCAACAACGTAGAGTTTCCAGCAATCGACGAGTTTTTAACGTTTCTGGGTCGTCGATGTGAAAACTTAGAAACTTGCGATACGCTTAGAAAACCACGAGCAGATCGGCCTCCAATTACTACAACCAAACCAGCGATAAGAGGGTTTCTGCTTAGCACCGAAAAAAGGTCAGTAATATGTATTATTTGTAACGAAGATCATTATTTAGCCAGCTGCCAACAATTTAAAGCATTAAGTGTCGAGAAACGTCGAGAGCTGATAAAGAACAATCGCTTATGCTACAACTGCTTATCAACGTTGCATAGTGTCTATGATTGCAAATCAAAATATACGTGCAGGCTATGCAGACGACGTCATCATACACTCCTTCATGAGACGACCTTAACTCAACCTGCGGCCACCACATCACACGAATCAACATCAGCTAAATCCGATAATGCTACAGAGTGCAACCAACTGAGTATTGCTAGTAATTCAGTTTCAATATCACATTTAAAGTTACAAGCAATACTCCCGACTGCAATCATCCACGTTCCAGACCGTAATGGGAAGCTAACAAAATGCAGAGCCCTGTTGGACTCTGGCTCTCAAGCATCATTTATTACAGAAAAGTGCATACAAAACCTCAATTTGAAACGTCAAAATGCACGACTATCAATAAGTGGCTTAAGTACAAGGGGAATTACTACAAGAGGACTTTCGAGTATAACAGTATCATCAACATATTCGGATGAGAATTTGTTCCTGAACGTTTTGATCGTTGAGCAAATCAATTCCGCACTACCTTCAACAAAAATTGATCGATCAGCATTACCAGATTTTACAGCGTTCAACTTGGCAGATCCAGCATTCTATAATCCAGATGAAGTAGATCTTTTAATCGGTGCTGATCAGTTTTTCAACATTCTACGACCTGGTCAACAGTCCTACGAGTGTGGTCTTGTGCTACAAAACACACTGTTTGGTTGGGTTGTATCCGGTACATCAGGTGCACCACAGTGTTCTATCAACAATCATCATATTCAACTATCCGAGGCAGAATTCAACATAGATGAAACACTAAAAAGATTTTGGGAATTGGAATCTCTACCACAACCTCAACCGCTGTTTTCTGATGAAGAAAAGTTTTGCGAGGAGCATTTCATATCAACAGTCCAGCTAAGCGAAACTGGACAATACATAGTCCAACTACCAATCGACACCAAGAAACCACTGGGAAATTCGATGCCAGCAGCTATTAAACGACTCCATGCCATGGAAAGAAAATTTAATAAAAATCCAAGTTTCTTTCAGGTATATAGCGAGTTTATGAAGGAATATGAAGAACTGAATCACATGAAGATGATCAAAGATGTTCATTCAAACGAATATTTCCTACCACATCATGCAGTGATAAAAGAAGACAGCACAACGACCAAGCTCCGTGTAGTGTTTGATGGTTCATCAAAGGCATCAAACGGTATTTCACTGAATGATGTTTTAAAAGTGGGTCCAGTGTGTCAACGCGATTTGTTCACAATTCTCCTCAACTTTAGATGGCATCGAATTGCAATATCAGCAGATATTGAGAAGATGTATCGCCAGATTTTGATCGATGAACAACATCAACCGTATCAGTCCATACTATGGCGTGAAGAGGAGCATCAACCTATGAGAAAATACCAGCTGCAAACTGTTACGTATGGCACATCATCTGCACCATTTTTGGCTACCAGGGTCTTAAAACATCTGGCTACAAGAAATATAGCATCATATCCAGAAGCATCACAAGCCATATTAGATGATTTCTATGTTGACGACTTGTTAACAGGGGCAACCGACGTTGATGCTGCATTACAACTAAAATCAAGCATAGCTAAAATTTTATCATCAGCCAACTTCAATCTACGGAAGTGGGCTTCAAACTCAAAGGAATTAGCAGATGAGATACACGCAGATTCATCTAATTCCACAGTAGCAGTGACCGAACTTGACAAAACTATGGGTGTCAAGGTTCTTGGTCTAAACTGGCATCACCAGGAAGACAACTTTAAATTTAAAGTATCGCAGATGAGGGAGGAGCAGGTTACGACTAAACGAAGTCTTTTATCAGATGCATCAAAGGTTTTCGACCCATTGGGCTGGCTTAGCCCATGTACAATTAATGCCAAGATTATGTTCCAGCAATTGTGGCTCCAAAAACTTTCATGGGATGATCCAATACCAGCTGAACTACAAAATAAATGGAACTCGTTTAAAAATAATTTATATTTTATTACAGATATAAATATTCCTAGGTGGTTACACACTACCAACACTAAAGTACAACTCCATGGATTCAGCGACGCATCAGAGCTAGCCTATGCTGCAGCAGTGTATCTACGGGTACAAACCATTGAAGAAGATGTACAAGTCCATCTTGTCACTGCCAAAACAAAAGTAGCGCCGATCAAACAAATATCACTTCCAAGGCTTGAACTGAATGCCGCTCATCTTCTAGTAAGGTTGATCCGGTCCGTTGAAGAAGCTCTGAAAATTAAAAATTATGAAACATTTTGTTGGACGGATTCAACCATTGTACTATCCTGGCTTTCTTCACATCCGAGAAAATGGACGACATTTGTGGCAAACCGGGTAGCAGAAATTATCGAAGTCATACCGAGACGAAATTGGCATCATATCTCATCCACTTGCAATCCAGCTGATTGTGCCAGCAGAGGTGTAACACCACAGCAGCTCCGAGATCATCATCTTTGGTGGAACGGACCATCATGGCTCCGTCAAGAACAATTCAACTGGCCCTGCAATGAGAATTATATACTAGACGATATTCCAGAACAGCGAAAAATAAAAATTCCTAATCAAGTCAATATATATCATGCCAAAATAGATGAAGAAAATGTCATCCGAAAACTATTTGAGCAAGTATCATCATTTATTAAAATCTTAAGAATACTTGTTCGATGTAAGCAATATCTTCAGCGAAAATATAATGCACCAATCACAGCTGCAGATCTTCAAGATGCAACAAACCTTTGTATTAGATGGGCACAACATGAAATGTTTTTCGACGAGTTACAACGTCTTCATCAAAAATTGTCTATCAACAAAAAAAGCAAGTTATTAAAACTAACGCCGTTTTTAGACAACCATGGTATACTTCGGGTAGGCGGCCGAATTCAAAACTCTCTGCATGAATTCAATACAAAACACCCTATCATACTGTCAAAAGAACATCCGTTCGCTATAAAACTGGCTGACTATTTACATCAGAAGCATTTACATCCTACAAAAAGTTTAATGATGTCAATAATACGACAAGGGTATTGGATTTTTGGAAGTCGTGATCTAATTAAAAAATCCATTAACAAATGTGTCACGTGTACACGTTACAAACGTCAACCAACCGTTCAACAAATGGGAAATCTACCTACAGCACGTGTGACTCCAAGCAGACCATTTCAACGAGTAGGTGTGGATTATGCAGGTCCAATTACTGTGCGAATCAACAAGGGAAGAGGCAGTAGAACTACTAAAGGATACATCGCAATATTTGTATGTTTCGCAATTAAGGCTATTCACATCGAGTTAGTCAGTGACCTTACCACTGATGCATTTATAGCTGCCCTCAGACGATTTGCATCACGACGTGGTTGTCCCAGTGACATCTACAGTGATAACGGCACAAACTTTATTGGGACAAACAGAAAGCTGAAAGAACTACACAGTATTTATTTAGAAGAAGTCGATAGATCAAACATAGATGCTTTTCTGGCTGAACAAGGCATTCAATGGCATTTCATACCACCATCATCACCTAACTTTGGCGGCCTGTGGGAAGCAGGTGTAAAATCAGCAAAAGCACATTTAAAGAGAGTCATCGGGGAATCCAGTATGACTTTTGAAGAATATAACACTCTCCTCATACAAATTGAGGGACTCCTGAACTCACGTCCATTGCTACCGATGCATCCAGATGACACAGATGATTTCAATATTTTAACACCTGCTCATTTTTTAATCGGAGAAACCATCACTACTATTCCAGCACCATTCCTAGCTGAAGAACATCAATCTACATTATCAAAATGGAATCTCATTCAAACCATGTACAAGGGATTCTGGAACAAATGGCATCACGATTACATCACAAGTCTACAACAACGTCCAAAATGGCAGCAACCACAGAATAACTGGCAAATTGGGGACTTGGTTCTACTAAGAGACTCAAACATTCCACCAGCAGCCTGGCCAAGGGGACGAATCACCGCAGTTCATCCAGGAAGGGACAACTTAGTCAGAGTAGCAACCGTGAAGACATCCACCTCTGAAATCAAGAGACCGATATCAAAACTTGGCAAGTTATTTAACATTTAATATAGATATAAGGTAGTTAAAAATTGTTTAGAAACATTTATTAACGAGGGGAGTATGTTTATAATCAAACACTACTTACAGTCATATTTTAGAATCAAGTATTTTTTGACTTATATAAAATCCATTTAAAACTCCTTTTCCTAAAAATAGATAACCAAATATATGAAAACATTATATTTTTATTAATAAGACCACTTATCTGAATTATGTTATCCATCTTTTTAATTTTATCAAAATTAATTTGCATAAAGCAAAATAAACCGTCAAAACTTAAACTTCAAAACATTAATGTCAAAACAAATAAATCTATAATTATACCATTTGCTGCAATCAATTGTATTATGGATATTTTTTCTGTAAACATAGAAACAAAATGTACTAGAGTGTTTTATTAGGATATAATAATAAGTCTTACATTTGTGTTAAAGTATAATAAAAATTAATCTTTGTATGTAGTTGTTAAAAATTTAGTATATAAGTCAGATAATTTTGTATAAAATTCATTACAAATTGTGATTTAATAGTGAAATAACCAATAAAAGAAAATTAAAAGTTTTAAATAAACAGTTTTATTAAATTAAATCTAATTATTTTCTAGAAAACTATTTTCGAACAGGAAAATAGTTACAACAAGCTTTCTCTACAACAACCAAGAGATAGCTAATCTGGGCAGAGCAGCTAAGTGAAGTCACCGATTCTCATCTGATCAACGAAGTTAAGCAGCATTGAACGGGGTTAGCACTTCGATTGGTGACCGCTTGGGAACACGACTTGGTGTTGTGTTTTTTTTCAAGCTTTCTCTAATTCTTCATCTCAAGAGATAGCTACCTGGGCAGAACAATTCAAAATGTTTAAAAATGTATATTATAACACAAACTGTTTTTTGTCCCAATAATATTAAATGTTTGCAACTTACATTGTTTTTAAAAATTGTTAAAAATCTATATTTTTCTATGCTGTTATGTTCGCTGTTCTACAGAACAATTTTCTAGGTCTGACTCCTGCTATAATAGTGCTACAAAGGGGAATTAAGAAAAGCATTTGCTTACATACAAAAGCACAAGCTTACATACAAAACACAACTATAATCGTTTGAAAAATTCTCTCTGAAATTTCTCATGATTTAGCTTTGAACGATTTAAGTTTGTTTGTGAAGTATATTAATTACTATAAATCAAATATAATATATAGCATGTTTTTACCTATACAGTTTCAAAAGCAAAATTAAAACATATTACATATGTTGTGAATAATTGAATAGAAAAAAAAAGATTTAATTAAAACAACAACAAAAACTATAAATAACTTTTAAAAAAATCCCCTCTCTAAATTTTATTAAAACAATAACATAAACACAATAATTTTAATGTTATTTAAAAAAAAGAAAAAAAAGAAAACAATAAAAAATGTACTACGTCATCAGCGTTACGACCGTATAGAGGGATAGACTCACGGCTATTATATTAAGGATGATAAAAGTTAAAATGAAATCTATTAATTTATTTAAAAAAAAATTATAATATAATAATTATTATATATAATATTTTTTTTTCTATGATAGCTGTAGAATAGTCTATTTTCATGTAGGCTGCATCAGCAAACATCCTTAAAATATCAAACCAAAAGAAATAAAACAACAACAACTGATCCCACTATGCGTTATGAAACTTTATCTATGTTTTATGAATCTCGTAAGTTAATCCGTCTCTGACAATACAAAACACACTTTCTACCCTTGTTTTCACTTGTGCCTCAAATTCCCAAAGCTACATTTCCACAAATAAACAAGTTCTGTTCTTCTGATAATTAAATTGCATAAAAAGAAACCATTTTATACAATAAAAGCATAACCTTACCATTGAGAATCATTAAATTACAAGTTATGCACATCAATAACTACTTAAACTATCCCATAACATCCATGTTTTTTACTCCACATACGATTTTCTTTTTAAGATTTTCATTATTTAATTGAATTTATTTTTCCTTAAATAATTCTTTCTCGTGTTTTCTTTTAATTTTCTCAGTGTATGTGTTTGCAGGAGAAAAAATGTTTACAGAATTTGATATTTTTTATTATTATTTATATTTATTCCATTTTATCCATCCTCTCCATCTTTTTTGTTTTGTTTTTGGATGTGGTTTCAAGTCACGATTATCGTAAATAAAGTGGATTAGAGCGATATATGATATTGTTGTTTATTGAGAAATTTATGTTTGTAATAAGTTTTTCGTTTTCTTATTCATTATTCTTTGTGTTCGTGCTGCTCTTAAAGTTAGTTGTGATACATTTACTCTTCCTTGCAACGATCCTTGCATGATATGTGTTGAATGACGTTTTCAAGAAAAGTAATGGAAGTTAAGTGACTAAATTTAATTTCACTGGTAAAATTAACACCGCAAGTTTTTTTACAACAAATCATTTGCATTAATCTTCTCGTTAAAGTAGAAAATCTATAAAAAAAAAAAAAATTACTGCAAATGTGATTAGAAAAAATAAATTTGTTTCGTCGTTAAAAAGATTAACATATTTCTTTTTGTCGTTAAATAAAAATAAAATTATTTTATTTTTATGTAAATGAAAAATAGTTGGATTATTTATTTATATTTTTTTTATTTAAAATATTGTAATCCTAGATTTTCTTAAAGACATCACAAACGATTTTAGTCAAAGTTAAATAGAATAAAAATGAATAATTAGAGAGATTGTGCTTGCTATTAAATTGGAATATTTGAATTAATTTGGTTAACATTATTGCGAGTTTAAAGAGATAATGCGTATGGATTAATAAATTTCGTTTTAAAAAACAAAACAATTTTATCCTTAAGCCAAGGAATTAGTAATAAAAATACAATAGATTTATTTTTTTTGTCAGATTTTGTTCTAAAAATAGTACATCATATAACAAGGTTGAGAAGTGAGCTATTATTGACCGAGAACTTTTATATATAATGTTCGAGGTCTATATTGGACTTCTCAACCGAGGTATATAAAATTTTTTTTAACTTAACACTAATTTGATATTTCATTTGATTATATTTTGATATTAGTCATTTTCCATTTCATTTTTTAAATATCTTAGAATATCAAGTAGCCTGGCTTTTTAGTTTCATGCAAATAAAACGAAACAAAGGAAAGCAATTATTATTTGTTTGCGTTTTAAGCGTTCCGTTTTTTTACAGAACACTATTGGTGAGACTTCGATGTGTTTTGTCTTAAAATCGATTATCTAACTATAAATCCTATGGACCTGAAATTTAAGGTGTGTATAAAACTTAATTGTCCTCTGAAGATGACAGATACAAAAAAAATAAAGTTGTTTCCGTTTTTGTTACGGGACTGCGATGTAAGGCCTTTAAGAAAATACTTTTTTTGCCGAGTCCAGTAGGGTATCATATCAGAGGTCTTGAATTAAGTATGCCTTTAAAAAATATTTTAGAATTTTTCACTATAGAGTTTTTTGAATAAAATTGAATAATAATTTTTTTTTCATGTTTTCTTTTCCCACTTAGTTCCGAACCTATTTAATAAAAAAACTTCAGAAGTCTTTGGAAATATAGTAAAAGGGTAACTTTTGAACGAAAAATATAATGAAGTGTAAAATACAAATAATCGTATTTACTAACGGGGTGGGAATCAGAAGAGGAAAACACAATTTAAAACCCAGACATGTGAGATATCATATGAAAGAACACTGAAAATGAAGAACATTGTAATTTTTTCAGAATTTTGCGGTGCACAGTTTTTGAATTATTGTCAAAAAAGTGCAAAAGTGCCCCTCTCCACATTGGTTGACTGAAAAATTTTAAAAAATTTATGGAGATAGGAAGTTTGCTAAACCTTGAACGAAAACTATAGCGATGTGTCACATAATTATGTTTCTGTATTTTGAGGGGCTGAGATTGGGGGGGGGGGGGGGTTTTTGGGCGAAAAATTTTGTTTTGTTTTTGTTATCGGACGCTGGTCACATGGACGATCTTGGACCAAAATCATTAAACAAATCGAAGAACAATCCAACACATTATTGGATTTTTGTTACCCAAATTAATTAAATTTAATTATTTCAATCGCTTGAAACATATTGCAGTCGATACTCGATCAATTTGGAGTAATTATTATATGAATTGACACGTCTATTGTCATGGAGCAGATAAAATGTTGCATATGTGTGCATTTTAATAACTTTGAATTTACATAATTTTCAAAACTATTGTATCCTCAGCCAGCGAATTGGCTTCGAATTTGGTTGACTTTTTATATGCAATTGAATATTTGAATATTTTCAAACTGTTTATCGAATAGGAAGCAATTCAGTTCGGTATTCGGAATAGTTTAAGTGGCATGTGAAATAAATTTAATTGTAAACAAAATCGTGTAAATAGAAGTTATATTTATTTAAAATTAGTTTGTGTAAATAAAGTTTTAAGTGTTATTTAATAGAAGTATTTTGTATATAGTTTTGGACGCTGTATACTGGAAATATGTATAACGGTCTGGAATGTATAACGCTGTATAACGGTCTGGAATTTGCACATTTTTTAGAATAACTGAAAAACTGTGAGCCGGAAAATTCTAAAAAAATTGCATTGTTTTGGAAATTTGGTGCTCTTTCAAATGATACCCCACTCGCTTGGGTCAAAAAAAGTTTTTTTTACCCCCTTTACACCCATCCCCTAAACACACAGAAATATAATTATTTGAGAGTTCGCTATAATTTTCGTTCAAAATATAGCAAATTTCCTGTCTCTGTGAATTTTTTCTGTCTATCAGTGTCGAAACGTAGGGGGGGAGGAACGGTCTGGAATTTGCACATTTTTTAGAATAACTCAAAAACGGTGTAACACAAAATTCTAAAAAAAATTGCAAAGTTTCTGAAATTTGGTCCTCTTTCAAATGACACCCCACTCGCTTGGGTCAAAAAAGTTTTTTTCCACCCTTCCCCACCCCAATCCCTTAAAAACACAAAAATATAATTATTTGACAGTTCGCTTTATTTTTCGTTCAGAGTTTACCAAACTTCCTGTCTCTGTGAATTTTTTCAAATTTTTCTGTTAATTAGGTTCGAAATGCAAGGGGAGGACCAACTTTTTGTGTCACTTTATTGATAATAATTCAAAAACTATGCAATACAAAATTCTGAAAAACATGGCAATATTTCTAAAATCAAGTGCTCTTTCAAATGACACCCCACATGACCTGGTTTTAAATGATGTTTTTACCCCTTAACATTCCCACCCCTTTAATAAATATAGTTATGAGTATCTGCCACTTTTCTATATTTTTCATTAAAAACCTACTCATTTTTCTATCATTCCAAATATATTTCAAGATTTTCGATGAAGTAGGGTCGGAGTTAATCGGCGCAATAAAACATCCCGAAAACGTCATTTTTCAAAATTATACAAAAACTGGTGAGGTGTAAAATTCCAAAATATATTTTTAAATAATGCTGAAATGAAGCCCTTTCATATGATACCCTACTCGCCTCGCTAAAAAAATGTATGTTTTCAAAGGCTTTACATCGTACCTCCTTAAAACAAACGAAAACAACTTTATTTATTTTTTAACCCGCCATCTTGTGTGGATAGGTTAGTTTTATAAGCACCTCAAATTTTAAGTTCATCGGATTAATGGTTCACGAGATAATCGAGATAATGTGAAAAACACGTTTTACTCTCACCAATAGTGTTCCGTATAAAAAACGGAACCCTAAAAAAAGTGCAATGTTCTATCTGGTGTTTCTGCTAGATATGTAAGGACCTGGATACAAACAAAATGAAGAAAAATTTTATATCAATGCTTTTGTTTTTTTGTTCAAACTTTGTTTTGGCTTTTAAACATATTATTATAAGGTATTTCTATTTGGGTTGTTGCACGAATTACTAAAGCGTTAACAATACATTTCCTTTCTAGTTGTTTGCTTTACTTAATCTGGTATATTTTTATAATACGATAAGGTGTTTATCTATATGATTTTACTTAGGATCTATAATTCTATAACGTTCCTCTCACAAAATATATCTTTATATATTATATATTATATTGCATTGTATTATATTATATTATATATTTATATATTATATTATATTGTATTGTATTATATATTCATATATTATATACTTTTAAGTTTTATATGCATATTAATGAGTCTATAAAAATTAAAGATAAATTAATGTCAATCATTAGTTGACTACTCCGACTGAAACCATGTCTCCAAAGCAAAAACCTTGAAATATAAATAACTTAATAATTTCTTAATAAATTATTTTTAATCTTTCTTTATTTTCTTATTAAATTTGTTATCAAATCCCAAAATCAAAACAAACTTTTACAAAACCAACTTATATATACATATTTTTGGATAAAAATTAATTCTAATTTAAAACACAAAATTATTCCAGCAACAACCAACAAGCAAAAACACAAGAAAAAAAGTTGGATTTTCTAAAAGTTTTCTAATAAAATTAATAATAAAGATTTAAATCTATGTCATTCTATTTTGTTGTTGCTATTTTTGTACCAAAAAAAAAAGTTTTCCGTCTTGTGCTTTGTGTTGTAAATTTTTAAGTGAAAACAATATGCAAATTAGTTGTCTGATACGAATTATAATTTGTTGTCTTATAGGAGGAAATTGGTAAGGAAAAACTATAGAACAGAGATTTGACTATAGTAATTAAAATGAAACTCATTGATTGATTTGTTTTCACTTTAATTAAAGATCTAAGACAAATGGGTTATACTGGGTTATAAAAAAAACTTATCCATCAATTTACAACCCGTAATAGTATTCCATGCCCATCAAGAGCCATATGATGTGAACCTGTTCCGGCCCTGAATTATAATATCCCCTTAGGGTTAACCTTATTTGAATATATCTGACCCTGATTTAGTTTTTCATATTTAACAACTGGTCCAACCCAGTTGAGCATTCCGATCACGGCCTGTTACAAAATGCCTTACTAGGGGTTCCCCTATCTAATTTTATATGGCGAGCTGGATTAGGACATGATTCGACTATCCTTATCAGCGTCTGAATAAGAAAATGCGTTACCCTCAGGACCCTATTTGAGCCCTAACAAATTTCTGCTCGGGATGTGCTGTGTAGTAGGAATTACAATTTATGCCACAACATCACATAAAAACGTTTTAGGACCTTTATTTAGGGCATGCAAGCTTATCTAAACTTTCATTTACCGTTAAACGGTAAAAATATTGTAACGAAACAGGTAAATTGGTAAAATCCGATAAACAAGTTAATTTTTTTAATTTCTATTAAAAACTATGTTAGTTATATAAAAATTTTTTTAATTGAATTTGTTATTGGATTCAGTTTTGGGGTGTCATATTTCCTACATATTAATACATAAATTAAATTAAAAGTGAAAAAACAAAAGCAAAAAAAAATGAAGTGCGTAATCTTTACACGCTGTTGAAGTAAAACTTTTTTGGCCACTGCAGCAGGTATTACTAAAAATATTAAATATAAAATAAAATAGATATATCATATTGAAATTTAGAGTTTCTTTCTAATATTCTTGATAATAAAATTTGCAACAATGTGTAATAAAAAGCCATATTTACATGTTTTACAACGTATTACAAATTAAATTTCACGATGAATGCATGTCAACTTAATTTAACAATTGGTACAACAATTGATGCATTTTTCAAAAAATTTAGCAAATTTGTCATAAACCTCTAATTTAATATTTCAATTATGTTAATAATTGAATTGACTTTGTAACACATTATGTAAATATTACTTTTTATTACACATGCTGCAAATTATATTATCATGAAATGCAACTTTAAATTGCAATATGACATATTTATTTTATATTTCATCTTTTTATTAATACCTGCCACAGTAGCCAAAGAAATTTATTTCAGCCGCGTGCAAAGATTACACCACTCATTTTTCTATTTAACAAAACAAATTTAATCAACACAAATATTTTTTCCCGCCCGGGAAAGCCCGGGATGCAAACTCTAAACACCATGACCACCGTGACACCACCACGACCATCATGACCACCATGAACACCATGACCACCGTGACCACCATTACCACCATGACCGCCATGAACAATATGACCATCATGACCAGCGTGAACACCATGATCATCATGACCACCGTGAACACCATGACCACTGACCACCATAACCACCATGACCACTATGACCACCATGACCACCATGACCACCGTGACCACCATGACCACCGTGACCACCATAACCAACATGAACACCATAACCACCATGACCACCGTGACCACCATTACCACCATGACCACCATAACCACTATAACCACCATGACCACCATAACCAACATGACCACCATGACCACCGTAACCACCATGACCATCGTGACCACCATAACCACCATAGCCACCATGACCACCATAACCACCATGACCACTATGACCACCATGATCACCGTGACCACCATGACCACCGTGACCACCATAACCAACATGAACATCATAACCACCATGACCACCGTGACCACCATAACCACCATTACCACCATGACCACCATAACCACTATAACTACCATGAACACCATAACCAACATGACCACCATGACCACCGTAACCACCATGACCATCGTGACCACCATAACCACCATAGCCACCATGACCACTATGACCACCATGACCACCATGACCACAATGAACACAATTACCACCGTGACCACCATGACCGCCATAACCACCGTGAACACCGTGATCACCATTACCACTATGACCACCATGACAACTATTACCACCATGACAACTATTACCACCATGACTACCATGACCACCATGACCACCATGACCACAATGACTACTATAACCAGCCCTAAAGAAGTTTTACTTCAAAAAACTAAAACAATTCAAAATACAAATTTAAAAAATTACGAAACTCAATAAAATATTACGAATATTTTATTATTAGATATTTAAATCTAAGATCGACACGTCCAACTCATTTAACGTTTAATACGATACTGAATAAGCGTATACAAAATACAATACACATAATCGAATTGTCGCATACTTAAACAACATAATATTCGTTTGCCTTTTTTGCTTCTAGTTTCTTTTTTATTTTATTGTGTTTAAATTTCTACTTAAGTTTTTCTGGAATTGTGTGCATGTATATGTTTAAAATTCAAAATTAAACTGTAGTATGATAGAGATGAATATATATGGTTATATATCTGTTCATATGACTACTTCCGACATTTATATGTTTGTCATAATTGAATTGTATCGTATACTTGCCGAATATTATATTCGTTTTTTGATCTTCCGTTGCAAAATTCTTAAAACGCGCCTAAAGAAGTTTTACTTTAAAAAAGTATTTATATGTATCTCCCTCCTCGTAAAAGTTATCCTATATTACCATCAGCTCTTAATGACTATAAATATTTTAATTCTTAATGATTGATTCACCAGCAATCATGAATCATACCAAGGAGTTTCGTTACAGTGTTGAATTTAATGCAAGCAAAACACACAGGTTGCGTTTATTCTAGATTATCAACACCGTTTCTATTGAAGTTTGACTTCAAAGAACTTGTGGAGAAAGAATACGTGAAATTTCTCGGAGTAAAAATTGAAAATATTATATGAATTGGAATGTTATTCAAGTGGAATTCTCATATTTTTGACATCACTAAGATGAATCTCAAAAATTGGTATATGTGGGTAAATGTTGTAAGTTTCCCACTAGTGAAGAACTTCGTTTCGGATATAAGTCGTTAATACGTCTCTGTGTGTATTACTTTTTTAACATATGGAACGATGTTTATTTAATTGTCAACTCATATCTTACAAATGAGTTTAATTCCTTACAGCATATAATATCGCTGATTTGACGATTTTCCACAAATCAAATCTTTTAACCTATATAAGCGTACCGCTTTGCCCATCTCAAATAAAGTTATTACCACTTTAATTCTTTTTTTCAAATTTTAATATTAGTCATAGCAGTTTGTTTGATTACTCGTGTAGTCATTCTTTCAGTGAATTAGATTTGTGTTCTTGCATAGCAAAACCATCATTTGATATTTCGTTTTAATTCAAATTCGTTACACATAATTCCTTTGACTATTTTGCATTTATCCTCAAATCCGATTAATTAAAAATTCTATTAACAAATTTTCATTCAAATGCTTCAAATAGTGACAGACCAACAAAGAGCAATATTATATAAAATTTGTTGAATAAAGATACTGTAGGTGAAAAACACATGAAATCAGCAAAAAACATGCGATTTTGGAAATGAGGTTTTAATTTTGTATATTTAGGTATTGGAATTCATTGACATCAATAAAAAAGAATTTTATGCGTTTTTAGTTTTTTTTTAACCCTGTCTTAAGATACAGGGTGATGAAAAATCAAAAAATTGCTCGACCCTGGTGTATTGAAATGAACCTACAGTCAATACTACTGATTTTAATGTTATATAGCTCAAAATATAAGTATTGAACAGAGCTAATCAAAATAATAATTCACATTATATGACCTTGAACACTTTATTTTAGAAAATAACGGTAAAAATTCAAATTCGATTTTCTAGAAATGCGTATTTTTTAGGTACATATGTTACTAACATTTTATAAGAAGTTCAGGAGGGGAAAATTTTTTGTTTTTTTATTAATTTTATTGCAACACGCCTTTTTATTAATTTTATTGCAAAATTTTTTATCACAAAAAAAAGTGGAGTTAAAAAATGAACAGTTTTTTTTGGATTGACATATATGCTTTTATAATAAATTTTTAATTTTAACTCAAAATAAATATTTTACACATTTTTTATTTAACTCAAAATAAATATTTTACACATTTTTTATCATTTATTTAATTTTACATTACTAAATTCCGTAGAGTTAGAATCAAGTCTAGCTAAGATTGATCCATCATTTGTAGGGATGTATGAGTGATATCCTCGTGTTCCAGGAATTGTTTTTAAATTCGCGTATCTATCAGCTAGTTGATTTCATTTTACAAACAAAGAAGTCCCTCTGCATTCTGTCACTATATGGCAGTGAGTGATCTCAACAGTTTGACTGTTTGCAGGCATAATGGATTTGATTTCATCCGAATACTGCTGATGAAGATATTTATAAAAAACAACGAGATCAGAGAAAATAAACAATTCGTTTAGCACGCTTTTGAACAGAGTCTTAAAGAGCCATTATAGTAACAGATGCAGCCCCCCAAAACTTGGTAGCAATACTCGGCATAAAGCGGCCTGTTAACGATTTGCAAAATTATAATTGGCATTTAATGGTAAAAAGGTTCCCCATCCCTGTTTTAGACTCATAAGACTCTTGTTCATTAGGTGTAGCGGAAGTACTGTTTTTGTTGTATGGAGAAAAATTGACTTTTAGTTAATTTTTAATCACAATGTTTTGTTGACTCTCAAAAAATAAAGCTGGGTAATTTTAGTCCAGAAAGATTACTTAATATTCGATATAGTATATTTTATCACAGCAAATATTATATTATTTTTAACACAAAAATATATATTAAGTGTACTTCAATTACTAGATACGATTATAGCTTACATCAGAATATAGTGAGGCTACAGTACGGCGATAAAAAAAATCGTTTGTACGTCTTCAACTAACTACTCCTTGGTGAACTGTCCCTCTTCGTTACCTGGTTAGAGCAGTTCTAATGTAATGAAATTGGAGGAACAGTAAAAAAAGCAGCTAGAGCGAGTCTTAAGAAAGAATACGACAAAGTTATATCAACACCTCTGTAGTTATATAACTGGGCAGCAGCTCCAGGCAATTTTCAAGAGAACATGCATTTTTGCTATGTAACGGAGGCAGGTTACATTGCAAAATGAAATCAACTAGCTGATAGATACGCTAATTTAAAATCGATTCCTGGAACACGAGGATATCACTCATACATTCCTACAAATGTTGGATCAATCTTAGCTAGACGTTATTCTAACTCCACGGAATTTATTAATGTAAAACTAAATAAATGATAAAAAATGTGTAAAATATTCATTTTGAGTTAAAATTAAAAATTTATTATAAAAACATATATGTCAATCCAAAAAAAAACTGTTCATTTTTTAACTCCAATTTTTTTTGTGATGAAAAATTTTAAGGCGTGTTGCAATAAAATTAATAAAAAAAAAATTTCCCCCTCCTGAATTTTTTATAAAATATTAGTAACATATGTACCTTTCACATATTAAAAAATAAAAAATTAAAAAATACGCATTTCTAGAAAATCGAATTTGAATTTTTTACCGTTATTTTTCAAGTGTTCAAGGTCATATAATGTGAATTATTATTTTGATTAGATCTGTTTAATGCCTACATTTTGAGCTATATAACATTAAAATCAGTTCAGTAGTATTGACTGTAGAGCCATTTCAATACACCAGGGTCGAGCAATTTCTTGATTTTTCAACACCCTGTATTTTAAGACAGGGTTAATAGAATAACTAAAAACACAGAAAATTTTTTTATTGATGTCAACGAATACCAATACCTAAATATAAAAAATTAAAACCTCATTTCCAGACCTTGCTGATTTCACGTGTTCACCTGTACCGCTGGTTTTTGATATCTCACGTTCCCGTATATGGAAATAGCAAGGACTAGAGTATAAGAGGTTGGTACACCAGTAGATTGAAAGTTAAACAAAAAATTACCAATCAACAAGAACTGAATTGCACATGGGTCCGACTGGTAATGTTCTCCTAATTTTTATTTTATTCTACTCTATTCTTACTATTACATTTATCCAGTTCATTTATCTTACGAAGTTTTAGGTCAACATTGGAGTCATTTATTACTCCACCTAGGCCCTAGCTTTACTGTACCAGTTGGTTGACCAGTAGGTGGAAGTTATAAGTCAAATTAGTTTAGTTTTATATTTGGACATCGAGAATGAAGATTGATTGACAAACAAATTTATGATTTTGTTGCCTATATTAGACTATATTTTCCATATGCAAAAAGAATATTTCCAATTTTATACACCGGACGGGTCGATTTTGATCGATTATGATCAATGTTGATATCACATACCACTGGCAATGGCAGAAGATATCATTAGCCAAGATGATATCTAAGGGTGCTGGATCTTTATTTAGTCAACGGCAACACTCCCAGCCTTAGCTAGGCGGCATTCCGTAGTAGTATTGCTCATTAGCTCTTTTCGAGGAATCAGACCAACATATAATTATATGTGGGTTTTGTGCCTCGATTGAGGTGGTGAGCAGTGCTTCTGGGCATGCTGGCATATAGGCATGTTGAAATATTGGCATATGTCAAATTTTATTGTATCATAAGATTTTTTGCTTAGTTATCCATTCTTAACTAAAACATTAAAAAAATTTACCTTTTGACACATATATGGGAGTACAACAGAAAACATAGACGTCTGCAAGTGGTAAAGCAAATATGCGCCATCCACCGGCGGTTTTTGCAGCTGGACAATTCATATATGAATCAAAAAAATTGGGTAGATAAGGCTTAGGAAAAAAAACGCCGATTATTGATAACCAATTGTTTGGTGATTGATTGATTGATTGATTGGACTGTAGGACCAAGCACTAGGCGAGACTCCCGGATTACGGCCGGGCCACTTCCTACAGCCGTTTTACATCTAACAATAGGTAAGGATAGGTAGGTAATTATAAGTTAGGAGTGAACGACCCGGTTACAGACACCTGGCAAATCGTATCTAGCTACTACTTTTTACGAGACAATCACAAGGACAATCACTTATACATATAATCTGCAATCGCCAATCAGCAATCCCGTATCTAAAATTCCTCGCTTAAACTAACTTATGAACTACCCAACACCAATACTTAACATCTAAATCGGCTCTGTAATTCTCATCCAGAAAATCCATATTGGATTTGACTGGATTCGAACCGTCGACCCTAACAATGTAAGACTAGTGCGTTAACACACTCGGCTATACATCGCCATTGATAACCAATTGTTTGGTGAGTATATATATTCGTATAAATCTCTGATACACTCCAATTCACCATGACCACCGTGACCACATTACCACCATGACCACCATGACCCATAGGCGAAGCGCGAGTTTTTAAGAATGGGATGCTGCGTTTTAAATAATATTCCACAATAACTACTATTAAAACTCAAAAATAGCCTATTTGAAGAAACATAGTACATTTTGCTACAAGATATGGAAACGCTGCTTTTTCGTGAATGATATTTATTATAAATTATTTGATTGGAAATCGGCGACATACCATTTAAAATTCATATTCTATTTTCCATGGTTACTTTGTCTTAAAAACTATTTATTCAAGATACCATAGCAACTACAATTTGTTATCTAGCGAATATAATTTTATACACTAGAGGAAAAAACGATTTTCAAAGGGGATTAAATCTGCATGAAAATAGAATTCATTTGCTATTGTAGAAAAATATATTTTTTGCATATTTTTCTATTACTTTTAACTAAAGACGCTTACCATTGAAGATCAAACTTGTTTCACTTTAATCTACTCTCCCTCGAGCAAGTTGTGTAATTGAAAAGTATTTCATTTTACTAATTTATTTAGATCGGCGGCTACAAACATGTTTTTGTATTTTTTATACTAAAATGGACTAGTCAGATCAAAATAATAATGGACTACCTAGTCAGATCAATCATAAGCTCAAAATAATTATTTTAAAATAAGAATAAAATTGTGTATTTATATTTGAAATATTTTCAAAGCTTATGCGTTTCATTTGTAATCTACTCAAAGCTTTTAAGTTATTCTGTTCTAAAGGAACAGTTTTTATTTAATATCCGAAGCAGTTGTTGGCTATGAAATTATCAATGCACGAAACGGCAAGAAAAATAAATAAATTTTGCGGTAAAAACTTGATCCTCTGGTTTGAAACGCAAAATTCAATCCATTTTTAAAATTGCATTTTTTTATATGTACTAATATTGGAACATACATATAGTTGTTACAAAGCAGCTCATCTCATCAGATACATGAAAAAATTTCTTTGCAATATATCAAAGTATGGACTATGGTTTCATATTATTGAAATTCACCAAGGGAAAAAATTATTGTATTTGTTGATTGGTCCTATCCTAACAAACAATCGAGAAATAGAACCACGAAAATTTTTCAAAAGAAGACAAATACCTACATAATTTGAAAATCAGTGGGTCTTCTATTTTCTTATTGAAAAATATGTTGATATATTAAAACAAAACTGTTTTGGAAACTGTTCTGCAATAATTTTTAATTAATAATGCACCATACTTATTTATTCAAGCATTTGTAATTCAAACAATAAATCCAAGTTCTTATTAAAAATCAATACATACTTTGATGTAAATTAGTAAAACTTAGCTAAAACAATTAAACCAGTATGTACATATAAGATAAAATAAAACAGATTTACCATAGCACTACTATGATAGTATATGATATGCTATAAGCAACACAGCATATACTGCTATGGTTTTTGTTTGATTTTTTTCGTTTTTTCTTTTCCTATTTGTGTTTCTTCTTTTTTTTTTGCGTACAAATATTATAATTCCGTACGCTGCAAGTTGGACAGCTTCTTGTATATTATTAGGACGAAATAAATAAATATTTTGATTGCGTTGAAGTTTTTTTTATAAATATTAGGAATTAATATAATTAAATAATAATAATAATAAATATTTATATGGAAATATTTGTATAATTTTACAGAAACTTTGAAGATTTATTTTAAATAAATACTAAAGTATTGAAAATTTATTAAATGATGGTTGATAAAATCTTTATTAAAAAACAATCGTTAATTTGAAAAAGAGCGGCCTGTTTCAAAGGGAAGCAGTGCTTCCCTAGCATCCAAAGACGCTTCGCCTATGCCATGACCACCTTGACCACCACGACCACCATGACCGCCATGACCAACATGACCATCATGACCACCGTGAACACCATGACCATCATGACCACTGTGACCACCATGACCACCGTGACCACCATAACCACCATGACCACCATGACCCGGTTGACCATCGTGACCACCATAACCACCATGACCACCATGACCACCATGACCACCATGACCACCATGACCACCATGACCACCATGACCACCATGACCACCGTGAACACCATAACTATCATGACCAGCGTGACCATAATGACCACCATGACCACCATGACCACTATGACCACCATGACCACCATGACCAGCATGAACACCATGACCATCATGACCACCGTGAACACCATGACCACCATGACCACCATGACCACCGTGACGACTATGACCACCATAACCACCATGACCACTATGACCACCATGACCGCCATGACCACCATTAACACCATGACCACCTTGAACACCATGACCACCATGACCACCGTGACCACCATAATCATCATGACCACTATGACCACCATGACCACCATTAACCATGACCACCATGACAACCTTGAACACCATGACCACCATGACCACCGTGACCACCATTACCACCATGACCACCATAACCACTATGACCACCATGACCACCATGACCACCTTGACCACCATGACTACCATGACCACCATGACCGCCATGACCAACATGACCATCATGACCACCGTGAACACCATGACCACCATGACCACCGTGACCACCATGACCACCGTGACCACCATAACCACCATGACCATCATGACCACCATGCCCACCATGACCACCATGACCACCATGACCACAATGAACACCATGACCACCATGACAACCGTGACCACCGTGACCACCATGACCACCGTGACCACCGTGAACACCATTACCACTTTGACCACCATGACCACCATGACCACTATTACCACCACGACTACCATGACCACCATGGCCACCATTACCACAATGACCACCATGACTACCATGACCACCATCTACAATCGACATATCCATATAACATTTAGTACAATACTAAATAAATAACGGTGAATGCACAATGTATGAGGTTTTTCCTCATGAGATTTGAGCAACTGTTTATTATTATTTTTTAATAGAAATACAATGCTTTAAAATGTAGGTAGCTCAATTCTCTACTAATCATGAGGAAAAAGTTAAGAAATTTTTAACTTTTTCATTGAGGAAAAAGTATTTCAAAAATAAACTTTTTTTTATCAAAATAAATATTCATACAAACTTTCATGAGTATTTTCATTGTGCATGCTCTGTTAATAAAAATAAAATTATCAAAACAAAATTAAAATTTATGAAAAAACAACGTAACCGAAAATCGTGACGATTTTTTTAAATTTTATGCTGCTTTAAAATTTCTCTCATACGCCGATAAAGAAGTTTCACTTCAAAAAATTTTAAAATACATGTTGAAAACATCTGCGGATTGAACGCTTACCATGACCACGTGCAACATCATCTTGAACACGACAAACCGAACATTCTATTCCTTACAGAAACACATGTTTCTGAAAATGTTCTCTCTATAGAATCGCTTAATTCCAAGTATAGGCTTGAATTAGATTTCAAACTCCATTAAGGCGTATGGGCATTCATTCATGAGAGTATTGCGTATACACGCTTTCTATATTTTGAACTACACGGTAATGGCTTCAATACAATATTTTTAAATATTTCTAAATTACTTATTTACAATAGCTTTATACCGGTCTCCCAACAAACATAACCCAAACTTTTTCAATTTATTGACAAAAATTGTGGACGAGATTAGAGCACAGTTCCCTAATTGTGAGATTATTGTTACCGGTGACTTCAACGTCCACAACAAATCATGGTTGGAATTCTCCAAATCGACCGACGTGGTTGACAATAGTAGAAAACTGGCAGAAATTTTTGCCGCGTCTCAGGGCCTATGCCAAATTGTTAAAAGCCCGACTTTTACTCCCCGTAATGGCGGTGATAATAGTTTTCTTTTAGATCTCTATCTTACCGCAATGCCAGATATTACGAGTGTTGATGTCGCGAAATCCTGATCATTACTATTGGAAATCCTGATCATTATTTAATTTCATCAGTTATCAAAACTGAATTACATAAAACTACAGCTCCCAAGCCCCGTAAAACATTTCACTATTCAAATATGGATAAGAGTGGTCTTCAAAATTTTGTCCACGGTTTCTCTTCCGAGTTTCGACCGTCATTGTTTTTACACTGACGATGTAAATGTTATTGCTCAAACTTTACAGAAGCCATCCAATTTGCTATCAATAAATTCGTCCCTATCCATAGTCAAACCCAAACAAAAATACTTGTATTCGAAAGCTGCCAAAACGACACTTAGAAACAAACGTAGATCTAACCAGATTATCTCAAACAAAAAGTCTGAAATTGACAGAGCAAAAGCTTTAACACTTACGTCTATGTCTGTTTCTGACAAGAGTTTCTACAGTGCCATTAATTCTTTAAATTCTGGTACAAAATCTTCCATTCCCCCTATTATTGATGGTAATTCAATCGTTAATGATCCTGCAAGAAAAGCTAACTTGTTCGCTGAACACTACGCTCTGAACTCCACTGTTTTGGAAACTCCTAAAGAATTACCCCAAATCCAGTCTTCAGGTGTTAATATGAATGAATTCTACTTCAAACCCAAAATAGTTGCTAAACTTTTAAATGGGTTAAACATCAACAAAGCCTCAGGAATGGAAAACATTCCACCCATTATTTTAAAAACCTTTTCTAAAGAACTTGCACCAGCTTTGACTAAAATATTCTACCAATCTTACAAATCTGGTATATTTCCCTAGTGCAAGTTGGCAAATATCTAGCCCGTCCTCAAAAAGGGACCAAAATCCGTTATCTCAAATTATAGGCCAATAGCTTTACTATCGGTCCTATCCAAAGTCTACGAGCATTATATTAATACAAACATTTCAAAATTTCTGGAAGTAAATCATTTAAAAGCCGTCAGCCAATACGCTTTTCAAAACAAAAGATCAACTACCGATCTATTAAACTATGTAGCGCATTGTTGGAACAGCATACTTGATAAAGGTGGTGAAACATACGTTATCGCTTTAGACATCTCTAAGGCATTTGATTGAGTCTGGCATGCTAAGTTAATCAACCAGCTCGTTGCGCATGGTTTTCATCCCAATGTTGTGAAGCTGATTCAAAATTTTCTATCCAACCGATACATTTCGGTCTCCTTAGACGGATTTTCTTCTGAGTCTAAACTAATTAACGCTGGAGTATTGCAAGTCTGACTATTGTTCCCAACCCTATTTTTGATTTATATCAACGAATTGCTGAAAATCACCAGCAACGAAAGTGGTCTGCACAAGTCGTTCGAGCTCCTTCTTTCAAAAGGTAAAATGAACAAACGAATTAATCCCGCCTGGATAGGCGATGCCATAAACGTGAATAAAGACCTAAAAAATGTCGCCGATTGGGGTGACCAAAACCTGGTCAATTTCAACTCTATTAAAACACAGCTGTTGATTGTTTCCAAATCAAAGACCGAGTTCCCCAAAGATATTTTATTCTATATTCACGTCACAGTTTCAAATGACCTACTCTGGAACGATCATAAAATGGCGATGGCAAAAAGCGCGTCTAAATAACTCGGCCTCCTTACAGATGCAAACATTTTTTCACTCCATACCAATTGCCCCATGTTTATAAGTTCTATATTCGTCCTTGTATGGAGTACTGCTGTCAAGTTTGGGGTGCTGCTTCTGTTTCCATCTTGGTTCTCCTGGACTCCGTTCAAAAGCGGGCATGAAGGGATCAGTTTTTATTGTTTTGAAATTTTTTTTATTTTTGATCTACGGGTGTGACAACCCCCCGTACTCCAGTCCCTGCTATTGACACACGAGTTAACGTGAGATATCACATACCACTGGCAATAGCAGTGAGATATCACTAGCCAAGGTGACATCTTAGGGGTGGTGGCGGATGAACTGTATTCAGTCAACGGAAGCACCCTTAATATTAGCTGTGAAATTATCCATGATGATGAGACGCTTTTGCTTCCTTCAGGAAACGAGCCTTCATATAACTATATGTGGGCTTTAATCTTTAAGAAAGATGGTGCGTCACAGGATCAAGGAATATGCAACCGGCTGGATTATTGGCAACTACATTTTTGTTTTGTTTCAGCAAATTTTTGTAAAAATTTGCTATTTACTTTTTAATTTACTTTTATTTTCTCTATGCTATCATAAAATATTGGCCTATGTCATATTTTGTCAGTGATAGCATTTTTTGTTTAGTTATTCAATTCTTATTCAAAAAATATAAAAAAACAAAAAAAGAAAGATTTACGTCCATCAACACCTTTGAACGTACGTTGTTGTGGGACCTTGGTCTTAAAAGGTTTTTATGTGTTATTGTGACACATATTGTAATTCCTACTACACAACACATTTTATTAAAAAAAAAAGAAAAATACGAATTGTGGGTGATCGAGATTTGACATCAAAACTTGATTCCCTACAACATCGTCGCACTGTTGCTGACCTCGTTGTTTTTTATAAATGTCGTCATCAACAGTGCTCGGATGAAATCAGCAGTATCGTGCCTCAAACTTATTTTTACACTCGTTTCACTCGGCAATCGGTTAGCGCAAACAGTCAAACGGTCGAGATCCCGCGCTGTTATACTGGCAGATCGCGGAAAGACTTCTTAGTCCGAACTCCATACAAATGGAATAGTTTGCCGGAATCCATAGTCTCAGGTGGTTTCAATCCACAGAGGATTGAAAAAACGTTCATCACCACCTTAGAGCGCAAGTTGTTGTGGGACTTAAAAGATTTTTATGTGTTGTTGTGACTTGTGACACATATTGCAAACCCTATAACACAACACTTTCTATTTAAAAAAACAAAAATTCGGACTATTATTGCAACTAAGATAAAATGGAATCGTATTCATTGGGTGGACAAATTTATATAATAATTATTGCAATCCTGTTTGACTCATTTTAAGGCCAGCATGTGCTATTTTCGAACCAATTATTAGAATTTTTTTAATTTTGTCTTCACGTTTTGCAGCAAGAAGGCATTGTGTATTAGCTGATATTTCATTTTCTTCCATTGCTGACAATTTTTTTAATTTGAACTTATAAATACATTAAAAGAAAAAAATATAAATATACAATTAATTTTATTTTAAATATACAGTAAAAGCCCGTTTATCCGACATTCAATTAACCGAATATTCAGTTAACCGGAATTTTAAATTGTTGAATTTTTTCCTCTTTCACAAGAAAGATGTTGTTTTTGTTTGGAAATTCACAAGAATTATATTTTGGTTTAACTTTTAAATTATTTAAAACTTTAAAATATTCTTATTATTTATTTCATTTTCTTATTTTTGTATTTGTATCAAATATCAATGTTAAAAACAACATGAAATACACATACAAAAATTAGTTTCTAGTATCTTATTTAATAATATTCTGAAGAAAATCCTAACAAAATATTTATATGAATTATAATATAAAATCGTCCTAAAATTTCATTTTTATTATCCGGCATTTTCGATTATCCGGCATGCTCTAATCCCCGAGCATTCCGGATAACTGGGCTTTTACTGTATTGGGAATAGAGCAAAAAATAATCATATTTAATTTGACATTTTAATTTTGTTTACTAAAATCTACATATTTTTACATTTTAAGTTACTTATCCTGGATGATATAATATAAAACTAGCTAGCTGGTTGCTATTGAGCAAGTAAACAATTTTTGTGTGTCATCGACACTATCTAAACAAGTGGACTCACAAGCTTTTAAACTCCCAAACTAGCAGATTGTAAACTGTCTTAGTGTCTGACACATAATACAAAACCAAGCATAAATGTGTATGTGAAACTGCGTTTATTGTATCCCAATTTTGGCTACGTTTATAACGAATAAAAAAATTACTCCCTTGGTCGTTCAATAAAAAAGAATTCCACTGTATTAACTTTTGATTTTGTTTCATAAACTGAATAATTAGTTCACTAAAAGAGAATAATTATAAATTAGAAGACATAAAACTCAAACTCTCTATCATTTTAATATATTAAATCAATAACAAGTGCTTTCGAATACATTAAAACGGAAATGGTTTCATTTATTTGCAGTTTAAACAAACCAAATACTTTTGTGTGCTGTTAAAATTTCAACATAGATCTAGAGTAGACAGTTTGGCAGTTTGCACTAGCCGAATAACAAGTTAAATGGAAATGAGACTTGGTATGAGTTATGATCTATTTGTGGCGGTTTTTATAAAAAACTACTGGGTCAACAACAGTGTGACAATGCTGTAGGGATAAAGTTTTTTATCAAACTTATTATTGATCAATTCTTAATCAAACCTCAAATCGATTACATCACATTTCATTTCAAAATCAAAGCAAAATGCAAATCATAAATATTTCATTGAAAAACTCTTTAAGAACACAGAATCCTACATAAATAAAAGCTTCAATAAAAGTAAACTTTTTTGTTCATTTACATCAAAAACAGAGCAATCTCATCCTTTCGGGATATCAAATTAAATCAATTTTACTTCATTTTTCATTCAATAAAAAAAACAGGCAAATAAATTTAAATAATAAAAATAAACAAAAAAGTTAAAAAATTGGAAAACTGTTATCATCAAGCTTTTTTATTTTTTCGTTTTTGTTTAAAGTTGTCCAATTTTTTGTGTATATGCATATAAATCAAACCTTTGGTATAAGTACAACAATATATTTATGTAGATATGTTACAGAATGGAGGCATATAAAAAAAGACGACTTTCAACTATCAGTAACAGATAAATAACAGAGAACTAGAAAAACTGACCCATATCAAGAAAATTTATTCAGTATTGAAATGGACACTTCAATTTTATTTGATATAAAAAATTTGATTGTCCTTTTCTTGTGAGTATCTGGAAAAAAAAAACTATCGTAACTGGAAAAGATCAATTTTATAGTACGAAACTTTCAAGTACTTCAGAACAAACAACAGTGTAAAGACTATTAAGAATTGTTTATTTATATCAATTTTTAAAAGAGATTTGATTTCGGTTATATAAAATTAATGATTACTTTTAAAAAAAAACTGTACTAAAGAATTGTTAAAGTTGCATACAGATGTCATTCTTATCCTAAATATATTGTTAGATCTTATTTTTCAGATCAAATTCCTTATTATCTTCACGAGTATTCATTCCATCAAATAACTTTCATGAATACAAATTACATAAAATAGATTGGTAATTCTATATACTTGTTCTATTATGTTTATTCAACAAATCTTAGAATTGGTTTTTCTCATTCCAGACAATTATTTATCTCTTAATGTTTTTATTATTCTCTAATATGCGAATGGAAAATTATCTGAATATGTGAAAGAAAAAACTTGATGAAGAGTATTAATTTTTTTTGCTATTTATTTGTAATTTAATCTGTTTATTGAATAATTTCTGAAATGAGAATTTCTATTAAAAACTGAAATAATAATATATCAATATGAAATAGTAATAGTTATATACAATTTATAAATTTTGTCGGCAATTGGCAATTGATATTTGAATGATGTTGTTTTATTGTTAAAAACTGCCGTTTATGCGGCTTCCACACGGAACGATCTTATATCATGATTCTTTCGGCTTCGAAATTTATTTTCAGAAACTAAACATGGACCATAAATTATTTGTATGACCGTCTTATCGAATGTTGATAGAATTGTACAATCGGTTGAATTCTTTGTCTAGTTTTCACTGATTTTTCTTTTCATGTCAAAATAATGCTTTATGAAGTGTTTGTTCATTTATCTAACGGCATAAGCAAAATTTTTAAGTGTGTATAGAAATCTCTATATGTTACAGAGACAAGAACGTTGATATTTGTCAACATGCCATTTGACGATGTTATTACAAACCCAGGGAATTTAAAATTTTTCGTGGGTTCTACTTCATAGTCGTCAGTAACAATATATCCTGCAGAAACGTTCTATGACTTAAAACTCTAAAAGACGGGCAGTAAAATTCGCTCGCCAAGGATACCGTGAGGCGTGAATGTAAACGAACATAAAATTAAAAGAAAATGACATAAATTTGTGTTGTAAACCCTTTATATTGCCAGATCATAGACGGATAACAAAATAAATGTTTAATCGTAAACGTGAATAGAAAATGGCAATCACATCTAGATTGATAAAAATGTTACTTGAGGTTAAATCTTATCCATAGTTGTTTATGTTGACTAATGAAAGATTTTGCCAGCTTGTAAATGGTTTAAATTGGAAATTTTTTTTCTCTAAATTAGCGTCGAAATGTAGGGGATGAGGTACATATACTACAAAAAGCACTTTTTTAACAATAACTCAAAGACTGTGCATCGCTAAATTCTAAACAAATGCAATATTTCTTAAATTAGTTGTCCTTTCATATGACACCCTACACATTTGGGGAAACAATTTTTTTTCTCCCCACTCCCATACCCTGAAAACACAGAAATATAATTATTTGAGACTTCGCTATGATTTAAAATTTACCAAACTTCCTGTCCCTGCGCATTTTTCCAAATTTTCTGTCGATCAGTGCTGATACGTAGGGAGCGGGGAACGGACTGAAAGTTTCAATTTTTTGACAATAACTCAAAAAATGTGCACAGCAAACTTCTAAAAAAAATTGGATAGTTTCTTATATTAAGTGTTCTTTCAAATGACACCCCACTTCACACTTGACCTGGTTTTAAATGATGTTTTTACCCCTTCTCATTCAAACCTCCTTAACATATATAATTATGACAATTCAACTCACTAATAGTCTAAGATCCGAGTATAGAACGACCTTCACCGAACTGGTTAATGGATGAAAAGTATTTTATATTAAATTAAATATGTTAATAAATATTTCGCAAGTGGGTTGCCTAAAACATTTCGGTCCAGAATATGATTAATTAAAAATTTAAAAATTAATTTTTTTTAAATATTTCACCGTTTCGGTTAATAGACAAATGACATACCAATCAAAAGTATGAAGCCTTTAGAATATGCAAACGATAGGTTGTCTATTTTTTTCCCGTCATAACTTAGGGTTGCCAGGTATAAAAAGGCAGATCAAAATTAGTAATTTGCACCGGTCTGGTTAATGAATAAACTTTATGTCAAAATAAAGATTATTTTATATGTTTTGATTGATTTTTTGTATCCAAATATATATATTCAATTATATTTTAAATAAAAAACATATTCATTTAAAATAAATTAAAATATTTTATTCCGACTAGTTTCGGCAGTACTGGTTGAAAGCCATTTTCAAGGAAAAAAAATATTAAATGTATGTATAACTTAAAAAAAAAAACATTTAATAAAAAAAAAAAAAAAAAAAAAAAAAAAAAAAAAAAAATATAAATTAAATTGTCACCAAAGAATTAAATATTCTTATATATAATAAGAGTATTTGTTTTTTATGATTTGCGAATCGTCAAATAAAAATTTACCCATGATGTTAATGTCAATTATTGGTTTTAACAAGTTTTATGAAACAGGTGTATATTAGAACTAATTGAAAATAAAATTGTTATATGTTGAATCGACATAATATGAATCAACTTGTCTATTTAAATTATCAGGTTTTTTCTTAATTAAAATTGCTTCTTTGAGTTTACGTTTAAAAGTATTATTTTCATGAGAACAAATTCTATAGTCTTGCCAATCAATTCTATGTTTAGTTTCTACAACGTGTTGTGACAATCCACTATGAGCACCGTTTAGTTTCTTGGAGTGATATTCATGCTGTTTAATTCGTTTGTTTAAATATTGTCGTGTTTCACCAATATAAACACTTGTGCAATCTTTACATTTCACCTCATAACAAACAGATGATTGTTGTCCAATAGGAGTTTTATCTTTTAGCTTGCTAAAAACATGTTGCTGAAGAGTGTTGTTAGGTTTACCAACAACTCTAACATTAGATATGGCCATTCTATGTCTTAATTTATCAAATAAAACAGGAATATATGGTATGCTGATGGTTTTGTTGTATGTTGTAGTATTTGATATTTGATTAGATGAATGGTGATTTGATGCGGAGTTTTGTTGCTGTTTTAATTTGGTTATAGATGAGCAAATTTGTTGGTTGACGAGATTGATGGGATAATCATTTTCTTGAAGGGTTTTTCTCAAGAGTTTAAAATTTTTCCTATAGAATTTCTTATGAGAAAGTTTGAAAATTTTTTCAGTTAGAATGGTTATCGTATTTCGTTTATATGACAATGGTAAATTTGACTTAAAATTAATATACCTTCCGGACCAGGTATCTTTTCTATACCAATCTGTGATTATTTTGTTTTTTGCGTTGTCATGTAAAAGTAAAGTATCCAGAAACGCCAATTTTTTGTCAATTTCTTTTTCAACAGTGAACTGGAGTCGGGTATGAAAACCATTGAATCTGCAAAGCATTTCTTCAACCTTATCAAAAGGTATGGCAGTGATACAATCATCAACTTAACGAAAGTAAAACAGTGGATCAAAATCTAGAGAAGATAAAACTGTATCTTCCAAATGTTCTAAAACAAGTTCAACTAAAGGTGGTGAAATTGGTGAGCCCATTGGTGAACCTTGTATTTGTTGATAAAAGACATTGTTATAAGTGAAATAACAACCGTTTAATATGAGCTTTATACCATCGATAAATTCAGATAATGGTAAAGATGTATGAATCTTGATATCGTTCCACTTTTTCTTGATGCAATCAATTACCAAATCATTTGGGGTGTTTGTAAAAAGAGATACCACATCCAATGATATCAGTATGTATCCTTCTGGTAAAACAAGATTCCTAACCTTGTCGACAAAATCATAAGAGTTTTTTACTGTCCTACCGGACTTACCGATGACATTGTTGATGATATTGCAAAAAAACTTTGAAATATTATACAGTGGTGAATTCAAGTATGATACAATAACTCTATAAGGGCATAATGGTTTATGAACCTTAGGAAGTCCATACATTTTTGGGATAACTCCGTTATAAGTTCTGATATATTTTGCTGTTATACCATCGATTAATTTTCTTTTTTCCCATGAGGATACCATAGTGTTACACTTGTTTTGAATATATTGCGTCATATCCTTGGAAACAAGTTTGTATGTTGTATTGTCGTTTAAATGTTTCATCATATTTGTATGGTATTCTTCTTGATTAACAACAACAGTTATGTTACCTTTATCAGCCCTAGTTACGATAATATCTTCATTGTTCTTAAGGAAAGATTTACATTCTCGTAACCCACGTGATAAAAATTTTTGTTCAACATTTTGCGTTGAAGGGCGTCGTTGATAGTTTTTCATTATGTTGCAAAGATCATTCCTTACTAATGATCTTTGAGTGATATCTTCAATGCTGGTGAGTCCAAACTCAAGATCCACAATGATGTCACTGAATTGTGGTTGTTGTTTTGGAGCAAAATTATGTTTTGGTCCCAAAGATAAAGTGTTTTTCACCATGGGTGGGATTTGAGTATTTGATCGGTTTATTAACCATTTATCGGTTGGTGTTTCATTGCTTACTCGTTGATTTAAATAGCCATACTGTGCATCAAACAAAGATTGAAACATGTTTATATAGTGATCTTTTTGTGATTGAAGTCTACGATGATAAATTTGTTCAAAACGAACTAAAAGTTCATTGTATCTATCATGATGAATGATGTTATTTAGTTGATTTTTTAAAAGGACTGACTGGTCGACTATAACGGATATTTTGTTAAAAAGAGTTTTTATTTCAATCCTTAGTAGAGTTTTTTGAAAAATATACACTGCTTTATCAAAATCAATTTTGTTTATATGGTGACCAAACCCTCTAAAGTTGTGGCGCAAACTTTTGGGGATGATGTCATTATTTTTGCAGTTGAGTAGGAATTTCTTCTTATTGTCCATGTCTGCAAGTTTTTTGGTTAATTTTATGACTGATCTGATGATTTTTTTAGATGTAGTGCTGTTGTGAGAACTGGATCTGTCAAGAATATTTCTTGAATCCATATTTTGTTTTAAAGTTTATTTTTGTTAATTGATTGGATTGTTGTATATATATGTTTTGATTGATTTTTTGTATCCAAATATATATATTCAATTATATTTTAAATAAAAAACATATTCATTTAAAATAAATTAAAATATTTTATTCCGACTAGTTTCGGCAGTACTGGTTGAAAGCCATTTTCAAGGAAAAAAAATATTAAATGTATGTATAACTTAAAAAAAAAACATTTAATAAAAAAAAAATATAAATTAAATTGTCACCAAAGAATTAAATATTCTTATATATAATAAGAGTATTTGTTTTTTATGATTTGCGAATCGTCAAATAAAAATTTACCCATGATGTTAATGTCAATTATTGGTTTTAACAAGTTTTATGAAACAGGTGTATATTAGAACTAATTGAAAATAAAATTGTTATATGTTGAATCGACATAATATGAATCAACTTGTCTATTTAAATTATCAGGTTTTTTCTTAATTAAAATTGCTTCTTTGAGTTTACGTTTAAAAGTATTATTTTCATGAGAACAAATTCTATAGTCTTGCCAATCAATTCTATGTTTAGTTTCTACAACGTGTTGTGACAATCCACTATGAGCACCGTTTAGTTTCTTGGAGTGATATTCATGCTGTTTAATTCGTTTGTTTAAATATTGTCGTGTTTCACCAATATAAACACTTGTGCAATCTTTACATTTCACCTCATAACAAACAGATGATTGTTGTCCAATAGGAGTTTTATCTTTTAGCTTGCTAAAAACATGTTGCTGAAGAGTGTTGTTAGGTTTACCAACAACTCTAACATTAGATATGGCCATTAGGGCTAACTAGGGCTGATAAAGGTAACATAACTGTTGTTGTTAATCAAGAAGAATACCATACAAATATGATGAAACATTTAAACGACAATACAACATACAAACTTGTTTCCAAGGATATGACGCAATATATTCAAAACAAGTGTAACACTATGGTATCCTCATGGGAAAAAAGAAAATTAATCGATGGTATAACAGCAAAATATATCAGAACTTATAACGGAGTTATCCCAAAAATGTATGGACTTCCTAAGGTTCATAAACCATTATGCCCTTATAGAGTTATTGTATCATACTTGAATTCACCACTGTATAATATTTCAAAGTTTTTTTGCAATATCATCAACAATGTCATCGGTAAGTCCGGTAGGACAGTAAAAAACTCTTATGATTTTGTCGACAAGGTTAGGAATCTTGTTTTACCAGAAGGATACATACTGATATCATTGGATGTGGTATCTCTTTTTACAAACACCCCAAATGATTTGGTAATTGATTGCATCAAGAAAAAGTGGAACGATATCAAGATTCATACATCTTTACCATTATCTGAATTTATCGATGGTATAAAGCTCATATTAAACGGTTGTTATTTCACTTATAACAATGTCTTTTATCAACAAATACAAGGTTCACCAATGGGCTCACCAATTTCACCACCTTTAGTTGAACTTGTTTTAGAACATTTGGAAGATACAGTTTTATCTTCTCTAGATTTTGATCCACTGTTTTACTTTCGTTACGTTGATGATTGTATCACTGCCATACCTTTTGATAAGGTTGAAGAAATGCTTTGCAGATTCAATGGTTTTCATACCCGACTCCAGTTCACTGTTGAAAAAGAAATTGACAAAAAATTGGCGTTTCTGGATACTTTACTTTTACATGACAACGCAAAAAACAAAATAATCACAGATTGGTATAGAAAAGATACCTGGTCCGGAAGGTATATTAATTTTAAGTCAAATTTACCATTGTCATATAAACGAAATACGATAACCATTCTAACTGAAAAAATTTTCAAACTTTCTCATAAGAAATTCTATAGGAAAAATTTTAAACTCTTGAGAAAAACCCTTCAAGAAAATGATTATCCCATCAATCTCGTCAACCAACAAATTTGCTCATCTATAACCAAATTAAAACAGCAACAAAACTCCGCATCAAATCACCATTCATCTAATCAAATATCAAATACTACAACATACAACAAAACCATCAGCATACCATATATTCCTGTTTTATTTGATAAATTAAGACATAGAATGGCCATATCTAATGTTAGAGTTGTTGGTAAACCTAACAACACTCTTCAGCAACATGTTTTTAGCAAGCTAAAAGATAAAACTCCTATTGGACAACAATCATCTGTTTGTTATGAGGTGAAATGTAAAGATTGCACAAGTGTTTATATTGGTGAAACACGACAATATTTAAACAAACGAATTAAACAGCATGAATATCACTCCAAGAAACTAAACGGTGCTCATAGTGGATTGTCACAACACGTTGTAGAAACTAAACATAGAATTGATTGGCAAGACTATAGAATTTGTTCTCATGAAAATAATACTTTTAAACGTAAACTCAAAGAAGCAATTTTAATTAAGAAAAAACCTGATAATTTAAATAGACAAGTTGATTCATATTATGTCGATTCAACATATAACAATTTTATTTTCAATTAGTTCTAATATACACCTGTTCAGGGCCGGTCCTGCGTTGTACAAAAGTGCACAGTAAAACAGGGCGCTCAATTTATCACGAAAATAAGGGCGCAAAAACCAACATCAATTAACAATTTAAATTGAATTAAACCGTTTAAAATAATATTTTATGAACATCAAATTTCTTTCTTTTTGTCCAGTGTTTCAAATATTTGCTTTCATTCATTTCTCCATAAATGTAACAGGTTGTTCAATAAGTCCGTAGGATAAGTAAGAAAAAAACAACATTTTGATAAAACTCGATTTTTTTATTCAACATAGTTGCCTTCGAGGGCGATACAACGAGTATAGCGATTTTCCAACTTTTCTATACCACTTTTACAGTACGATTTCTCTTTCTCGTCAAAATAGGCCTCAGTTTCAGCGATTACTTCATCATTGGACTTAAATTTCTTTCCAGCAAGCATTCTCTTGAGATCTGAAAACAGGAAAAAGTCGCTGGGGGCTAAATCTTGAGAATATGGTGGGTGGGTAAGCAATTCAAAGCCCAATTCATTCAAGTTTGCCATCGTTTTCATCGATCTGTGACACGGTGCATTATCTTGGTGAAACAACACTTTTTTCTTTTGCAAATGTGGCCGTTTCTTTGCGATTTCAGCCTTCAATCGATCCAAAAGTTCACAGTAATACTTGCTGTTGATGTTGGTTCCTTTTTGGAGATAGTCGATGAATATTATTCCGTTCGTATCCCAAAATACAGACGCCATCACCTTACCGGCCGACTGTTGCGTCTTTGCTCGCTTTGGATTCGGTTCGTCGACTGCTGTCCACTCAGCTGACTGTCTTTTGGATTCTGGTGTGTAATTGTGAAGCCATGTCTCATCCATTGTCACATATCTACGATAGAATTCCCTTTTATTGCGGTTTAACAGTGCCAAAGACTCCTCCGAAGCATCAATTCGTTGTTGTTTTTGGTCGACTGTGAGCTCACGCGGCACCCAATTTGCACAGAGCTTCCACATACCCAAATGTTCATGTAAAATGGTAAAAACACTACCATCTGCTACCTTTACAATGTCAGCTATTTCGTGCACCTTCAATTTGCGATCGTTCATAACCAATTTGTGGATTTTTTTATGTTTTCTGGAATAACAGCTTCATTTGGGCGTCCACTGCGCTCTGCATCTTTTGTGCTGGTACGACCACATTTAAATTCAGCCATCCACTTCTCTACCATTTTTCTCGATGGAGCAGAGTTTGGATATTGTTTATCAAGCCATTGTTTGGTTTCCACTGTATTTTTTTTCATCAAAACGCAATGCTTTATTAAAATTCGAAATTCACTTTTTTTCCATTTTTTTTCAAAAACAAAAGTTGCTTCACACAAAATGCTATAACTCACGAATAAATAGTCAGATTGCTGTCAAATTTATACACGTATCGTTTGAAGGTTAGTACTAAATAAAAATCATATGGAAAAAATTCTAGTAACGCCATCTATGTGTCATCCTACGGACTTATTGAATGACCTAGTATACAAATTTAAACATATAAAACATGTATTCTCTTTTCAACTTTAAATCTCAATACACACAAATTAAAAATAAGGAAACGAAACACACAAAAGTATTAGTACTGCTACTGTTCATTTTTAATTTTTGTTCACAAAATATTACCCATACTATTGATTGCTGCAATGTTTTGAAATATAATGCACATATACAATGAAAAGTCTGAACAGTTTTGAAATTCTGTGCACCAAGATATTATTTTTTACAAGTATTAACGAAATTTTGAATAAAGCTATTCACAGATACATTAAACGTGTGCACAGTTTTGAAATTAGAATAACAAAATCAGTTACAGGATGTTTATGATTGTGTATATATGATATTTTGAATGTGTATATTTTTTATGTTGAGTATGGATAATAAATATTAAAATTCTATGGAAAAGAAAACTAGACAATTTTTTTTTGGTAATTGATAAATTTAAAAAGTAATGAATGAAATAGTAAAAATTAGGTCCATGCAATAAAAACAAAATTAAAGAAAACCATTTGAAGGCAAATAGTATATTATTTAATTAGGAGCTGAAGTGCTACTTTTTGTGTTAAATCATTGAATAAATATCTATGGAAGAGTAACTAGACATTTTGAATGCAGCATCTAATTTTTAGTATAGTGTTTGCATTCTAGCTGGGCGGTACTGTTTACAATTTTCATATTTATATTTTCAAAACAAATAAAAGAAATAATAAATGTTACAAATAAATTTAAAAGCTTAATATGTTTGAATTAAATATTTCCTTGTATTTCCATATATAAATATTCTTAATTGTCCATACAACACAAATTTTAATCATATTGAATTACTTTAAGAACACCTTACATTCGGCTGTGATAGCCTTTGAAATGGATTAAGAAAATGACATTTACGTAGAGTAATAATATATAAAATTAAACTAGAAAATAACAGTTTTTGTAAAGCAAATACTTTATATTTTTGTTAAAAACTCATTCTAAATCCTTTTTATGCATAGTATTAGTAAAAATATTCTAATCATTGATATGGAATTCGATGATCAAATATCAGTTTATTTAAGATTATTTGTACATATTTTAATGCAACACTTCATTTTTATGAATAAACTACTGCACAAATACTAATATGTAATTGTTTCGTAAAACATTAATTTAAACGAAGATTTTTTGCATTGAATTTTCTTGACAGTAATATTGTGTGAATTCATAGAATGTGTAATATTTCTATTATAGTCAACATTCTAAGTCACGAGTGTATAGTCATTATTGATTGTTTTCCAATCAATGCGAAAATCAATGATCGACACTTGGTCAATTATTGTCATATATGCGCGCTTGCATATTTGCCAATATTTTGGGAAATTTTATTTATTCAGGATTTTGTGAGCAATTAAACTCAAGTAACTATGGAATTAATTTGAATTTTCCCAATTCAAAGGCATGGTTGGAAATATCTCAGGAAAAAACTCAGTTTTTCTCTTTTACGTGTTTCGGTTGGGATTCGAACTCGTAACCTCATCAGTGCCAAACTGACGAGTTCAATTCCTTTGGCAGACACGTTTAGTCACTACGCCTCCAAGGCGATGATATTTCTAAGTTGAAACTTCATCATCAGTTATCTTACTTAAGTTGAATTTTTCAATCGTCAGTTAAACATAGTTTTTTTATGGAAAAGTTATTCATTTTGAATGCAGATTTTTTGCATTGAATTTTCTTGACAGTACTATTGTGTGAATTCATAGAATGTGTAATATTTCTATTATAGTCAACATTCTAAGTCACGAATGTATAGTCATTATTGATTGTTTCCAATCAATTCGAAAATCAATGATCGGAAAAGAGAAAAACTGAGTTTTTTTCTGAGATATTTCCAACCATACCTTTGAACTGGAAAAATTCAAATTAATTCCATAGTTACTTGAGTTTAATTGCTCACAAAATCCTGAATATTAATTTAAACTTTAGTTTTTATAAATTTTGTTTAATTTGAATATCTTAAAGTAGAATTTCGAATAAAAGCTATCATTTTATTTTAAAATACAAAACGAAATATGTCAAATGTCATGGATGAAGAACGCACAGATATACAAATTACGGGCTGGGGCCATCTTCAGGATAATAAATCTAACAGTAATAATTTTAACTAGGAAGGCCCGGCGTGCTTCGCTACGCTTATAAATAAAGTTTTTGCGTAGACATTTTGTTGACGTAGAAGCAATGATTTCAAAAAGTGGTAATGAGAAATGCTAGCATATAATTTTTAATTTTTCTTTTTAAATATATGAATGAAAAATAATCAGAACTCTAGCTGATCAGTTCGGATATATGAAAAATTAGCGATCAAATAAGTTTTCAAGTAAGCTTATTTTATCTCTAACTTATTTGATCGCTAATTTTTCATATATCCGAACTGATCAGCTAGAGTTCTGATTATTTTTCATTCATATATTTAAAAAGAAAAATTAAAAATTATATGCTAGCATTTCTCGTTACCACTTTTTGAAATCATTGCTTCTACGTCAACAAAATGTCTACGCAAAAACTTTATTTATAAGCGTAGCGAAGCACGCCGGGCCTTCCTAGTTAATTTTAAAGCATGAATAGAACACATTGAAATTTCATCTATAATAATGATTGATGCATTATTAATATATGTGCCATGTACACTGTTTGGAGTTATATTTGGCATTGAATTCTCTAATAATGGAATTGGTAATTTGAAAACATTATGCAAAGTTCGCCCCCCTATCAAAAGAGTTGATGCAATACCACTGAAGGCAGTTACAATACACGAAAGATTTAGTGAATTAAATTTATGAATGATTGCCGTTTGAACAAAAGTTTTGCCACAACCTGCATGAGCTGTCAAGAAAAAAAGCTAAAGCATTCGGAGGAACATTCAAACCACAGATAAATGCAAATAATTGACGAAACTGTTTTGGTGATTGAATTTCTGAAGCTTCAAGTAAACATTCACGCTATTCATTATCATTTGTTGCAATACCTCGAGCTTCACATGCTGCAACAAAAGTAGGGTAGGGTACACCTTCATACATACGTAGATCAAAAAAAGATTTTGGACCACGAACATGCAACAGAAGTAAACGCATATGAAACAATTCTATATCTTTTGGAGTAACCATATATAATCGAGCAACAACTTTATCAGCCCCACGTTGTCTTCTTTTCCACGATTTACTTTGGTCATACCAAACATAATTAATTCTGTATACAAAAACTCATTAGCTAAATTATCAATGGAATTCAAATAGAAAAATGCTAACAATTTTGTTCTTGATACATTTGCGACTGTGCCAGCCACATTACCATTCCTGATATAAACATTTTGTCTATTAGGCAAATGACAATCAAGTCGAATAATTGTATGAGATTGAAAATGCATTGGAAATTCAAATATGCGCCAAGCAGCTTCAGTCGAACCAACATACCGTCCATTCAAAAAATCTTGAATTTCATTTCCCACAATCGCATCATCATTATTCACTGCATTCTCTCCATTCACTCTCAATTCAACATTGGCAGAATCATACTCTTTATATACATACTTGTAAACATATTTCACACTTTTAACAGTCGTACATATTTCCACGTTAATATGACAATTGAATTTTGCAAGAAGATAAATATTATACGGAACAACATATCTATTATCAAGAGATGCACCACGTACATCAACACTCATACCATTATCACGTCGACGGTACAAAGGATAACCATTCACATATTCTTTAATATTTTCAGAAAAAGGTTTTGGAAAATTATTACTACATTTACCACTCTCATACAAACAGAATTGGGATTTAGAGCACCACATGGTTCATGCATCATATGACGTTTCACATATTCATGTAATTTAGGAAAAAGAATGGGATCAGGGATTTCAGTACATACAAATTTATTAATCATTTCATTTCCATCAATTCTATCTTCATCTGACAAATTTAACAAAATTCATCATTTTTAAAAATAGCAACCACATCAGTTTGAACAGCATCATTAAAACGACGAATATCACATTCTCTGTTAACTTTTATAACCATTGACACATCAGCAGTAACATTCTCAGGTCTTTCACAAAATTCATGCATTGATTTAAAAGAACGAACAAAAGGATTCACACGATCTAACTCAAAACCTATCTTACGCATAAGAAAAAATTCGAAATGAAATTTAAAACATAGAAAAACAATATGTACGTTTATTCACATTCAAAGAAATAAATATACTAACAGCTGAGAAAAAATTAAATATAAAAAAGAATAACAAAATAAAGTTTTAAGTTTCGTTTTCGTTTTTGTTCGATAGCAAATATATTTTTATATGTATGTAAACTTATAATGCATATGTATAGAAAAAGTTTTCCGTATATAATAACTTTTTTATTTATGATCCGATTTGTTTGAATCCGGATCCCAATATAGGTTACACTAATATCAGTTAGCTGTGAAAATTTGAATTGAATCCATCTGCGAATAAAAAAGCCTTATGCTCCACAAAGTTTTAATCTAGCGTATTAATATATATATATATATATATATATATATATATATATATATATATATATATATATATATATATATATATATATATATATATATATATATATATATATATATATATATATATATATATATATATATATATATATATATATATATAAGAAGATATTTTTGATGGTTTTATGATCCTGAAGATGGGCCTAGTCTAAAATATGTAGATATTTAATAATAAACAAAGTATTTTAATTCAATTGAGGAAGAACAAATTTAAAATCAAATATTATAAATGGTATGCAACAAATTTTAAAATACGATAAGATAAGCCACAACAATTTTGAGATAACTCTTAATTCCTGGGGCGCATTTCTCATGTTTGAACAGAGCGCAAAAATGTCTTGCACCGGCCCTGCACCTGTTTCATAAAACTTGTTAAAACCAATAATTGACATTAACATCATGGGTAAATTTTTATTTGACGATTCGCAAATCATAAAAAACAAATACTCTTATTATATATAAGAATATTTAATTCTTTGGTGACAATTTAATTTATATTTTTTTTTTTTTTTTTTTTTTTTTTTTTTTTTTTTTTATTAAATGTTTTTTTTTTTAAGTTATACATACATTTAATATTTTTTTTCCTTGAAAATGGCTTTCAACCAGTACTGCCGAAACTAGTCGGAATAAAATATTTTAATTTATTTTAAATGAATATGTTTTTTATTTAAAATATAATTGAATATATATATTTGGATACAAAAACTCAATCAAAACATATATATACAACAATCCAATCAATTAACAAAAATAAAGATTATTTTATTACAAACACGGTGATATAGGGTTGTCTGCAAAAAATCAGTCCTGAATTAGGGTTGCCGAGTTTCAAAAAGTGCAATATTGCTACGGATGAATACGTGCGACAGAGAGGTTCCAGCGAACTTTTTGTCTGTGAAAATAAAAAGGATAGCGATAGACTCGTAAATGCTGCGCATTATTTTGGAACAGCTTGCCAAAACTTTCAGAATTGAATTGAAAACTATTAACCAGTTGAATGCACAGAAACATTGTCTTTCGTTTCGTTCTTTATACATTCAAATAACATCTAGAATTATTATTTACAGTTAACGTATATTGTATAATTTAGTATGTATAACTTATTTACATTTCAAATATAAATTAAATAAATTTAGAATACAAGAAAAAATTTTAGTTTCATTTTTATCGCAATGGATAACAATCAAATTTTTTTAACACAATTTCTAAAATTTCCAAGGTAGATTCATAAATTATGGCTTATTCTTGATTTATGTTAAATTTAATCAATATTGGTATATCCAGGGTTCGCAACCGAATTTTATTGGCGTGCCAACACATTTTTTTAATAATCGCTATTTTCGCGTGCCAATACATTTGTGAAATAGTACATTTTGCTACAAGAGATGAAGAAATGAAGTGGCATGCAATTTTCAATGGAAGAAGAAATCAGCTGATCTACATTGAATTTCTAAGCGATAGAGTTGCAGATTTTCTAAGAGATTAGACTGTTTTAACTTCTGTGAATTAATTTAAACTAGTAAGTTAAATAAATTTTCCTGAACTTAGTTTTGGATTTAACTAGTCTCATTTTTTATTAAGGTTGACATTCATTTCTATTTGTATTAAAATGACGAGTATGCTGCTCGAAAGTAGTATGCTCGAAATCTACCTATTTCTAGCGGATATACGTGCCGCTTGGACTTTTTATAATACTAAACGAAATAATAATTAATATAATAAAATAAATATTTATTAAATATGTATTTAAGTAAAATATTAAATATTGAATAAATATTTTCTTAAAATAAAACTGATTTTATTTTTTTATTCATATAAATTATTTAATATTTATCTATACATATTTAGAGTTAATATAAAAGAGAATCTATAATTTGAAATTATGAAAAGATAGAAATTGTTTTAATGATTTAAATTAATTATATTTAATGAATTGCATAAACAACTAAACAATAACAAACAATACAACAAACATATAATAAAATAACATATACTGCATTTTTTGTATCTAAAATTATTATTTCATTATTAAAAATAAATTATTAAAAATTAAAAATATTGTCTATTTTAACTTATTTTGAGAAGGTTTGCTTATTAGATTTACATAATATTCTTAATTGAAGAATAGTGGAAACGTTTTTAACATGCATTGTTAGTCTCAAATAGATTCAAAATATGTTACAAAATGATTGTTTTATTATTACACTATTCTTCATATTAGAATAGGTTGAGAATAGTTATTCTTGGCGCACATTTAACTTTTATGCAAACTTTTATGCATGATTTAATATCTATGTTGTATAAGTTGAGCACACCTTTTTTTCAGTGTAAATAATCAAAGTAACTCGAAATTTTAAGGTAATTTTAATTATAATGTCATACAACAACAAATGTTGCATCTTGCGATATTATTTAATGCAAATATGTAATAGACATTTTTAATACAACTAATATGGATAACTAATTGTTTGTTTAACAAATTATTTGTTTTTTTTTTTATTTGTTATTTGTTTATTTTTCTGTTAAACTTTATTCTGCTTCTGATTCATCGGAAGTAAAATTTTCATCTTCATCTCTGGAACATTCGTCGTCATCGATTTCTTGTTGTGTTGTTTCCATTATGTCTTCTACCGTTAAAGGTGTTTGGTCTCCAATAAACCCTGTTGGTTTTAAGGAATCATCTAAAAACCAACCACAGTTCTCAGGCTGAAATTTAACGCATATAGGGCTCGTGGCATTAAGCCACATGGAATTGACAAAAATAGTTCGCAAAACTTTTTGTTTTAGTGATATCCAGCATGGTGGTATAGTGTTGGAATCAAAACTTTATATTTTTTTCAAAAACTGTTCGCTGTCTTCTTTAGAAGAGTAGTTTTTATGAAAAATGCGATACCTCACATCATTCACTTTAGTGCAGTTCTTGATGCCATACATTCTAACAGTAAATTCTTGAACGGTGTCCATTTTTTCATTTAGGTATATATCGGCTTCATCTGTTAATGATGCAAAAACAGTTTGATACGTTTCATTTTTTGAAAAAATCTTGAAAGGTTTTACTTTTCCTTTGTTGTAAAATGCTGCCGTGTAATCGCAACCTGTAAATGCATGGAATGCGGGTAGACTTTTGCATAATTTGGGTCCCAACTTCAATGCTAAATCGGTGCAATTAATGCAATCAAAATGTTGGTTATTTGTCCTTTTAGTTGCTGAACTAGAAAGCCAAATTTCTGATTCCGAAATTTTGTGCATATTTCCCAACAAAATAATCAAAACATCGGTATCAGAGGCTTTTATTAAAATTTTTGATCCTGGTGCCGCTTTATAAGCATGGAAAATAATCCTCGTATCTGCCTCTTCGTGTTGACATTCATAATTAACCTCTTCAGTTTTTTTTATGAAATTTTGCTCAACTTGGTAAGAGTAGCACTTATGGTCCACTGTTAAAAAAACTGTTTTGTTTTGGATTATTGTTACCAAATTTTTGTTGTCCCAATAGTCTGCCAGGAAAAGCACCAAAGCCTCTTTTAAACGATAATTTTTAAGACTATTCAAAAAATCTTTAGGTCGGGTTTGTTGCGGTCCCAAAATTTTGTACGGAAGATCAAACTCTTTTCGACTTTCACGTTCAAAATCTTTGATTGACGGTGATAAATAGCGATCAAAAATTAAATGTATTTCTGTAGCATTTGTTGAACATATTTTTATAAGTATTGACTCGGCAATTTTTTCAAAAGTTTGTGGCATAGAAGATCCGATTAGGTGCAAGTAGTAAAAACCATCAATTATTGCAACGTTGATATTTGTTGGCTCAACCATTTCAGTTTCGGATTTCAAAGTTTTAGCTAACGTGTCATTAGCAGTTACTTTACGAGGAAGTCGATGAGCATCTATATTTTTAATGCAGCTTCTCAAATAATATGCGACATCTTCAAACTTATAATCATTTTTTGTCTCCAAAAATTTTGTGTTGTTAGCCATTACAGAAATTTCAATGTCTGTTTTGTAAACAATTTTTTGGTGACGTGGTCCAGTAGACGCTTCTATCGTAATACGGTTACCAAATTTGTTTAATAATTTTTTTTGTAAGGTTTCAGATCGGTTATCTTGTATATCATCGAAATCAATTTCATGATTTCCGAACTCTAACAATAAAGCCTGGTATCTCAACCATAATTGAACCAAGTACGTAACCTTGTTGTTTTCTATTATTTCTGTTGTTATGAAATTAGATATTGATTCAAATGCTAACTTATGTAGTTGTCTATATTTACTATAGCTGGAATCAAAAGCTTCTTCTGTGGACCGCTTCTCTTTTGATTGGTATGCTGCGTAACAAGGCTGATGGTACGCAACAGTTTGATGTTGAAGTTTGGAGAGGATCTCCGAGTCACCAAAATTTTGGGCCATAATTTTCATTTGCAGTGGTACTTTTTCATTTTGAGGGAAAGTAAGATTAAGCAGATTCTTCCCGCATCTTCTCTGGCTGTGATCGCAAAAGAGACAAATGATTTTGCTTGATGTCGATGCTGTTGATGTTGACGGCTCCTAAGAGAATTAATATTATTTTTAAATAAGAATTGACAAAAAAAATATAATGTAGAATAAAAACTCAATCGCTATATAGAAATTTTTATATTAATTTTTAATGTTCGTCTCCTAGAAAGACTTAATAGAAAATATATTTCTATGTATAACAAATTGGTTTTTGTATATAGCTGCAAGGGTCCTTCTTGATTTTACATTAAAAAACTATTTTTCAAAATTCAAAACAAATATATTTTTATTTTATATTAAATATATATTTTAATCTAACTTCTAAAAAACTTTAATTTTATTATTTCTCTTACACGTGTTTCAATCTTTCGACCATCCTCAGAGAGAAAATATTTACAACTGTAAATTGCCAGTTGTAAATATTTTCTCTCTGAGGATGATCGAAAGATTAAAACACGTGTAAGAGCAAATAATAAAATTAAAGTTTTTGAGAAGTTAGATTAAAATATATATTTAATATAAAATAAAAATATATTTGTTTTGAATTTTGAAAAATAGTTTTTTAATGTAAAATCAAGAAGGACCCTTGCAGCTATATACAAAAACCAATTTGTTATACTATAGTGATTTTACCGCACTCCAAAACCAAAAATTAAATTTATATTTTTATATGTGTGAGTCATTTTTCAATTGCCGAAAAAATTTTTTAAAGTTTTCTGTTAGCCTCAGTCATAAAAATTTTTTGTTTTTTATTTCACATAATATTTCTGATAATGTAATTTTACTCGGTTAAAAAATTATATAACGATAATTAATCTATAATTATTTTATATAATCATATAAAAATATTGAAGAAAAAATAAAAGTAAATAAACAAAAGCTTTAAAAAAACACTGAAATATTTTATTACATTGTCAAAATCCGCAGAAGTGTGAGACATGTCATCAACATTACTCTCTTCATCCTCAGGAACTGTAGTGCAGGAATTAACACTAGGACTCAAACGTTTAGAGTCTTCATCAGCAGTAGATGCATTGGCATGCTCCTAAAAAGTCAATTTTTGCGATTAAATTAAAATGTTTGATATACAATTTATATTAATAATTTGATTTGGATAGTTGAATGGAGGAACTATCATCATTAATTATGTTACAAAAACAAAGAAATCTGATAATTTTATTGTTTATTTTATCAACAACCATTGGCGTAACTAGGAAATTGTTCTAGGGTGGGCCTGGCCCCATAATATTGCTGAGTAAAATAATTAATAAATTTTCCGTTTTCATTTCTTTCTTTTAATACATAACGGGTGTGTCAATTTGAGGTTTATTTTCAAATTTACTATCAATTATATTTTTTGTGCTAGGTTATTTATGTTAGGTTAGGTTGTAGTAACTGTCAACAAAAAACACAACATCAGGACGATATAGTAAGACCAATTAATACATAGGTTGTGATACCAAAGGATCTCGTTCCCCTGATCGAACTATTTGGAGCTTCTCATGAAGCTAAGTATTTGCGTGATTTTATAATTACCCAGGTCGCTTCGTGTTCTAGGGGGGGGGGGGGGGGCAGAATCGGTCTAGAGGGGGTCGGGCCCTCTGGGCCCCTACCTAGTTACGCCTATGTCAACAACATTTTTTTAAGTAAATTAAAACAAGTTTATAAGTGTCGAAAATCAACAAACTCATAGGTGTAAATTTTACAACTAATTATTTCATCATGAAAAAAATAAAGAAGATGTATGTACTAAGATAATTTTAAAAATTCAATTATTATGTACTTACAGTATTCTCACTCTCAGCACAAAACTTATCAAATTCTTCATTATATTTTTGATTTAAGACAGTCACTTTTTTATAACACGCCGTATGATAACCAACCAATTGTGACGCATTGGTTAGCTCAACATCGTTGTATTTAAAATATTTTTTTTTTCGAAAAGCTAATTTCAATGTACATTTTTTAAAAGTTTCGCCGTTAAATTCAATTACACCATCATCCAAATTACACAAGAAACACTTTTTGGCCATTTTTTATCGCAATATATTATTAATAAGTTATAACAATAAGTACACAGTTAAAAAAAACGTAATGCAAGTTACTACACATATAGGTTCTATGGAAGCCTCTATTATAAAACATTGCAAAGCTTGCTTTAACGTTAAATTTAATGCTCTTTGCGTTAATATTTAACACAGTGCTTGGAATAAAATTTATATTGTTTTTCATTAAAACATAAAGCTTGTTGTATTAAAAATGTCTATTAAATATTTGCATTAAATAATATCGTAAGATGCAACATTTGTTGTTGTATGACATTATAATTAAAATTACCTTAAAATTTCGAGTTACTTTGATTATTACGCACCTGTATTAAACACAAATTATTTGCTGCAATTAGTTATCCATTGCGATAAAAATGAAACTAAAATTTTTTCTTGTATTCTAAATTTATTTAATTTATATTTGAAATGTAAATAAGTTATACATACTAAATTATACAATATACGTTAACTGTAAATAATAATTCTAGATGTTATTTGAATGTATAAAGAACGAAACGAAAGACAATGTTTCTGTGCATTCAACTGGTTAATAGTTTTCAATTCAATTCTGAAAGTTTTGGCAAGCTGTTCCAAAATAATGCGCAGCATTTACGAGTCTATCGCTATCCTTTTTATTTTCACAGACAAAAAGTTCGCTGGAACCTCTCTGTCGCACGTATTCATCCGTAGGAATATTGCACTTTTTGAAACTCGGCAACCCTAATTCAGGACTGATTTTTTGCAGACAACCCTATATCACCGTGTTTGTAATAAAATAATCTTTATTTTGACATAAAGTTTATTCATTAACCAGACCGGTGCAAATTACTAATTTTGATCTGCCTTTTTATACCTGGCAACCCTAAGTTATGACGGGAAAAAAATAGACAACCTATCGTTTGCATATTCTAAAGGCTTCATACTTTTGATTGGTATGTCATTTGTCTATTAACCGAAACGGTGAAATATTTAAAAAAAATTAATTTTTAAATTTTTAATTAATCATATTCTGGACCGAAATTTTTTAGGCAACCCACTTGCGATATATTTATTAACATATTTAATTTAATATAAAATACTTTTCATCCATTAACCAGTTCGGTGAAGGTCGTTCTATACTCGGATCCTATACTATAAATAAAGTTTCGATAAGGTCCAATAAAAACGCTTCATTCACTATTTTTTAACAAATCAAAACGAATAATATCGATTATTTTTCTCTGGTGGGAAGGAACAGCGAATTATAGTGACAATTCAACTCACTAAATAAAGTTTCAATAAGGTCCAATAAAAACGCTTCATTTACTATTTTTTAGCAAATCAAAACGATTTGTTTCGATTATTTTTTTCTGGTAGGAAGGAACAGCGAATATTTTCGAATATTTTCCGCCTACTTAATAAATTAATTTAAAACAAAAATTCACATACAAAATTATGTGAAAATGCAATTTGCAAATAGTAAAAATGTCCGTTTTCATTCATAAATGATTGCATGTTTATGTTTATTTGTCAAAAATAAATTTCAAATTTATAACATTTATGCGCATACTAAGATGAAATAATATTTTATTATGTATGAATATGTTGTATGAAATAATGTTACTATTTCTGTTCGTTAAATTGTCTACTAAATACAACTCGTCATCAAATTATTAGTCGATTATTTTTCAACATTACCACTCATGTCATTTGAGGCCATTCATCATTTTTTTTTAAACAACTTCCATTAACAAAAAATGTTAAATTCAATTAAATTTTAACTTTAAAATATATCAAATTTACAAAGAAGTGTTAATTCGTGTTCTTGAGATATTTAATTTTAAAAATTTTTAGTCCGTCTAAAATTCTAATTGTTCATTATTTTTTCGAACAATTTTTATCATCAAAAAATTTTAACCACTGAAGTTCGAAAAAATGATGGAAAATTCGAATTTTAGTTGGACCAAAAATCTTTAAAATTATATATCTCAAGAACACGAATTAACGCCTCTTTGTAGATTTGATATATGTATTTTAAAGTAAGGATAGAACTACATTTAAAAAAAGTTAAAATTTAATTGAATTTAACATTTTTTGTTAATGGAAGTGGTTTAAAAAGATGATGAAAAATTAGAATTTTAGTCGTACTAAAAATCTTTAAAATTAAATATCTCAAGAACAAAAATTAAAGACTCTTTGCAAATTTGATATATTTAAGAGTATTAGAACTATTTTTAGGAAAAAAACTAATTAAATTCCAATTAATCTTCAACCCTAGCGCCATCTTTAAAAAAGTTTTTTTAGCATTTTTATTTTAAATTTAATTACAAAAAATTTTAATTAATTTTTTTTCAAATGGCTAACTAATCATCTAGCGAAATCCTAAATTCGACGTCCACGCCGTGCTGCCTGGGTAATGCTGACAGAATTAGGTTGGTGTATTGGAGACAAGCAGAGTAAAAACTGCTTAGTCAATGACGCTACATCACGGCGAATTGGCGCCTTACAACCAATGCGACTCAAGCGTCTGTTCTCCATGTCAGGGGCGGCTTGGAGCGGGCGTCTGTCTTGAATCAAGCGGCTCGCTATATAAACGTGTAAAAAGGTTGTTTCTGGTGACCTTAATATGCAGAACGGACCCATTCACGACAATTTGGGTTGGGCCTAAGGTTAACACCCTAACCCCGAAAAAAAACTAATATGTTAAATTTGGTGATCAGAAAAAGAAAAACAGACCCGGACAACAAAACAGAATTTTACCTGGACGTGAAAAAGGACCAGACTACCGAATCGGAACGTGGAACGTGCGCAGCCTGAGCGCTCCTGATGCTCTTATAAGTCTGGAAACAGAGGCTGAGAGGTATAGGATGGATATTATTGCTCTACAAGAAATTAGACAGCCGATAATCGGAAAACAAGATTTGGATAGTCACTCTCTATACTGTAGTGGTCATCCTTCTCGAAGAGAATTTGGTACTGGCTTTCTTGTTGGTGCACGCATACAAGAAGCCGTGATGAAATTCATCCCGGTCAGTGAGAGGATCTGCTACCTACGTGTACGTGGTACATATAACAATATTTCTCTTATTGCCGTGCATGCACCTACTGAAGCTAAGACCGTCGACGAGAAGGATAATTTCTACATAGCGCTGGAAGAGGTTATGAAACAAACACCCATACGCGACTTCATTATGGTTCTTGGTGACTTTAATGGAAAGGTTGGAGGAGATATCTCTTATGGAAATGTGGTGGGTCCCAACAGCTTGCATTTGAACTCGAATGATAATGGTGAGAGAACGACTGAGTTTGCATTATCAAATAATTTGAGAATTGCCAGTACGTTCTTTCCGCATCGATCGATTCATAAACAGACCTGGGTCTCACCGAATGGAAACACTCGAAATCAAATTGATCACGTTCTAGTAACAGCACGTTTCTTTTCGAGCGTTCTGGATGTGCGATCCTTTAGAGGTGCATACATTGGAAGTGATCACTTCCTTGTATGTGCAACGATAAGGTTCCACTTCCCAAATCCAGGCATTCCAAAATTCAATCAACGGAAACGATTTAACATCTCATCATTAAAGAATGCTGAAACAGAAGAGAGATATCAAATCCATATTGCCGAAACATTGGAGAAATCAGAAACCATTAATGGAGACGTCGATAAGTCATGGTATTTGCTCAAAGATGCTGTTTTAATCGCTGCTGAGGGAATACTTGGACGACCACAGAACCACTCCCAGAAGCCATGGATGGATCGAGCATGTCTTGACGCTATTCAATACAAAAGAGATTGCTATCTGAAGTGTCTACAAGGACGCAATACCAGGTCCACGAAGGAGAACTATAAACTGGCAAAACAAGCCGTTACAAAGCTATGTAGACGAACGAAGAGAGAATGGTGGAAGAGACAGTGTGAGGAGATTGAAAGCTTCAATAAGGAACATCAATCGCGTAACTTCTTTCAACAGGTTAAAACCTTAAGGAAGGGCCCTCAAACTAGATCGACCGCTATTCAAAACGAAGATGGGGAGCTACAAGTAGACCTTAAAAATATTTTAGATACTTGCGCCGCTTATTTTGAGAATCTTCTCAACTTAAGTGACCAGCAACAAGTCGGGCGACGAGCAAAGCTTATTCGTGCGTCAAAGGTACATGTAGACGAACCCACCAAAGAGGAATTCGATGCGGCGCTGTCAAAATTAAAATGCAATAAAGCAACTGGTATCGACGATATAACATCCGAAATGATTGTACATGGTGGCGAAACTCTATCCTCAAGATTATTTGAACTTGTTCAAATGATCTGGAGGACTGAAACCATGCCACAGGACTGGAACACAGCTATGCTGATACCAATCCATAAAAAAGGTAATCGCCTACAATGTGCAAACTACAGAGGAATCGCTCTCCTCTGCACAGCATATAAGATCTTTTCCTACATTTTGCTATCCAAAATCAATCCTTTTGCTGAACAACTGTTTGGAGAATATCAGTGTGGTTTCCGGCGGGGCCGAGGTACCACCGATGCACTTTTCTCGATAAGGATGATTTTGGAAAAGTGTCGAGAGTTCAACATACCTGTGCACCAACTTTTCATTGATTTCAGGCAGGCCTACGACTCTCTCGAACGAGAGACTCTATGGTCTGCTCTGGTGTCAATGGGAATTCCTGGTAAACTGGCATCACTATGCAAAATGACAGTACAGAACTCTCAATGCTGTGTGCGAGTAGAGAACGAAATATCAAAATTTTTTAAAGTCGACTCCGGATTAAGACAAGGTGATGCTATCTCTCCTATACTTTTTAATCTAGCCTTGGAATATGTGTGCCGTCAAAAGAAACTACCGACTAATAACAATATCTTGTCAATAACCTCAGTACAGATGATTTCTTACGCTGATGATGTTGTCATCCTCGGTCGAAGTGAAGCTGTTATGAGTGAGACTTTCAAGTCGCTTGAGAGTGGTGCTAGGAAAATTGGTCTGCAAATTAACTACAATAAAACCAAACATATGAATGTTTCAAGAGAGGCTGAGAAGAAAGATTTGATGTGCGGCGATGAACGAATTGAGGGAGTTGAATCTTTTAAATATTTGGGATCAATGCTTGACTCAAACAACAGCATACTTACAGATATTAAAGCTCGAATCGCTGCAGGTAATAGAACTTTCTACTCAATTAAACCTCTCCTTGGATCACCGTATGTATCAACTAACACCAAGCTCAAGTTATACAAGACATTGATTAGACCGGTTGTGATGTATGGGTCACAAACGTGGACCCTTACACAAAATGACGAATCGCATTTATCTGTATTTGAGCGTAAGATCCTGCGCTACATTTTTGGTCCACTTAAGACAGACGATGGAGAGTATAGAACCCGGTATAACTTTGAGATCAGAGACCTTCTTGAGGGTCCTGATATAATAGGTTGTATCCGTTCTAACAGGATTGCTTGGTTTGGGCATGTTCTACGAGCCGATTCACAGTCTGGAATGATTAGAAAAATGTACGTTAGTACCCCAGGGAGTGGTAGACTGCGAGGAATACCACGACTACAATGGGAGACTGACGTAATAAACGACCTTAAAAAAATCGGCTGCCATGGTAATTAATTCGCTGTTGCGAATGACCGTGGTGAATATTAGAGATTATTCTCGAGAATTCTTTTTCTCGATTTCTCAAGAATTCTCTATAGATTTTTATTTCTCATTTCTCAAGAAATTTTGTTTTATTTCTCGAGAATTTGAAAAAAAGTTAAAGACAAACAAAAAACACTCATTAAGGTTTTTAAACCTTCAATTTAAATTTTTTCAAACTCACTAAGCTTTTCTTGCAGTCAGCGCAACCCTTCTACAATTTTACGAATTTTTCTGTCAGAATAATTCATTGAATTAGATTGAGAATCATGTTTTATCTTATAAACTAAAATTTTAAATTAGATAATGAACACTGTATTTGTTTTATTTGATAAATATTGTAAATATTGAGAGTAAGGACTCCGTTATCCATATGATAAAAATGATGAATCTCTGACGAATTATAAGATTTTTTTCGTATAATGTCTATAAAGGAACGTAATTTTTATGGCCGAATTTCACTTGAAGACTTAATTTAATCGATTAGTTTTATATGGGTGACCTAAGTGAGGACCAAAGTTTATTCAAATAGTATATAGTTGTTTTAATTACACCCCCAATAGAAATTGTGTATCGCAACACTCTGTAAAAACCGAGAAAAAAACTGTTTCCTCTATTTGATTTCAAAATTCGTAAGAATAGTTTGTTTACTTTGATAGAGCATTTTTACAGGACTGGTTTCCCATACAGAAAATGATTTGACTGTTAAGAAACTTTAACAAAGCGTCCGCCGATTTAAACAGAAACATCTCTCAATTCTAGTAACTTTAAAAAATCCCAGACAGCTATTGATAATTTGGCGGTTATAATTAGAGAATAGGGTTTATGAGGAGTTATCGGGTTAGAAAATTATTTTTTAATTAAAGAAAATTAATAAAGAATTATCTCGAGAATTCTTGAGAATTCTCGAGAAACAGATTTCCGTTCTCAATTTTTCTCGAGAAACAGAAAATGTCGCGAAAAGCGTATCTCTAGTGAATATTTAAAGCTGATTAGCCTGGCAACGCTCCTACATGAACGCCTTATAAAAAAAAAAAAAAAAAAAAAAAAAAGAACTAATCATCTATCAAACAAAAAAAGGTTTGCTGAAATTGGTATAGCCGTTCTTGAGCAATTTAATTTCAAAGTTACATCGGATTGGCAGAATTTTCATTTTTCATGCTTGTTGGGGTGCCCCCTATGCTCAAACTATGCACTTTAAAAAATTGTAAAATAAGTTGTATTTTTATTTTGTCCATACTCCTTATATGCCAAGTTTCAGGAAAATCAATAATGGTCAAGTTTTCACAACTCGGTCTAGAACACGTTTTTCTTCTGTTGAGTAAGCGTAGGACAAAAATAATCCACAAACAGCGATACACACATACACACTCAAACACACATACTCACTGCCAGCTGGCAATAGTCTAAACAACTTCAGGAGGTCATGAATCGTAAAGATATCATAAAAATTCCGATTTCGAAAATCGACTTAAAAACAATAACTTCCCATATCGGGAAGTTAATAAATAAAGTTGTTTTCGTTTGTTTCACAGAGGTGGGATGTAAAGCCTTTGAGACAATAAATTTTTTTATCAAAACGAGTAGGGTTTCATATGAAAGGGCTCTATTTCAGTATACTTAAAAAATGTATTTTGGATTTTTATACCCCACCATTTTTTGTATAATTTTGAATAATGACGTTTTCTTTATGTTTTATTGCCTCGATTAACTCCCACCCTACTTGATCGAATATCTTAAAATATATTTGGAATGATAGAAATATGAGTAAGTTTTTAATGAAAAATATGTAAAAGTGTGAAATACTCATAATTATAGGGGAGAGTTGCCATATGCGTACTGGTCACCTAAATCGTACCAGTGCCATTATTCAATAATTATTACAGTTCTTTGCAATCTGGTGGTAAATATATTAACTTTTCTCTAAACCGATAAAGTAGAAACAAAACGTCAATCAGTATAATTATATGCTTGTGAATAACAGAAATAAAAAACATTCAGGTAGGTTTGATATTAATTTTAAAGGATTTCCTGAATTTCATATAACGGTACAGTTTCTGAGGTAGTGTTAAATGCTTTTGAGAACTGAGTATGTTTTATTATTTATTTTATTGAGTTTAAGAAACATGATAATATTATAGTAAGGTTAGGTTCAAATATTTGACGGGACGACTTATTCCTAAAGCGTACCACACTGCATTTTTCGAAATCGTACTGGTACGATTTAAGATACTGTTGTCAAATTTGCATCAAAACATCAAACATCAAAAAAACATCATTTAAAACCAAGTCAAGTGGGAAGTGGGGTGTCATTTGAAAGAACACTTAATTTAAGAAACTATGCAATTTTTTAGAAGTTTGCTGTGCACATTTTTTGAGTTATTGTCAAAAAATTGAAACGTCCGTCCCCCGCTCCCTACGTATCAGCACTAATCGACAGAAAATTTGGAAAAATGCGCAGGGACAGGAAGTTTGGTAAATTTTAAATCATAGCGAAGTCTCAAATAATTAAATTTCTGTGTTTTCAGGGTATGGGAGTGGGGAGGAAAAAAATTGTTTTCCCCAAATGTGTAGGGTGTCATATGAAAGGACAACTAATTTAAGAAATATTGCATTTTTTTTGAATTCGATGCACAGTTTTTAAGTTATTGTTAAAAAAGTGCTTTTTCTAGCATATGTACCTCATCCCCTACATTTCGACGCTGATTTACAGAAAAAAAATTTCCAATTTAAACCATTTACAAGCTGGCAAAATCTTTCATTAGTCAACATAAACAACTATGGATAAGATTTAACCTCAAGTAACATTTTTTATCCATGTAGATGTGATTGCCATTTTCTATTCACGTTTACGATTAAATATTTATTTTGTTATCCGTCTATGATCTTGCAATATAAAGGGTTAACAACACAAATTTATGTCAATTTTCTTTTGATTTTATGTTCGTTTACATTCACGCCTCACGGTATCCTTGGCGAGCGAATTTTACTGCCCTGTTTTGTGGAATTATTTTACAATAATTTATTAACATAAATTATTGTTGTAATTTAAATTATATAACAAATTGGAGACCCGAATAAAATTTCTTTTATATATTTTTATGATAAATAAAAGTTTATTTAAAATATATCAATAAATAGTAGATTTTGCTACAAGAGATTAAAACGCTACTTTTTTTTGAGTGATTTGTTCACGAGACGTGTTAGGCGTTAGTGGGGTAATTTCATGAACAAGAAATGCTTTTATCTCGCGTAGGAAATACAATTTTTTAGTAAATATATAAACGGTATTTATTAGAAATTATTAAATTAGAAATCGATAAAATAACATTCAAAATTCATATTCTATTTTTTCATGGCTGATTTGGTTTAAAAACTTTGTAAAATTATATTTCATACAATACGATGGCAACTACAATTTGTTATTCTTACACTAGAGAAAAAAAAATATTTTCACAGGAGATTAAGCCTGCTTGAAAATAGACTTTTCAAAATAGAAAAAAAAATTTTATCCACGACTACTAAAGAATATAAGCTTTCCATGCGTATGTCTTCCATTGTAATTGTATTCATTCCACAACTAGGGAATTTGATTAAAATTCTTTAACAGTTCTTTAGTTTATTAAATATTCCCTTAACAAATTAAACAACAAACTTGTTTTGTTTTTCGCTATCTTTGATGTATTTATTTCAATATGGCGATACGAATTTTAGCATGAAAACTGGAAATTAAACGAAATATTTTACAGTCGTGGATAAAATATCATCTTGTATTTGCTTAGGATGATGGCAATTCTTCACTCGGATGATACCCTCTCCACTAGGGTTTCTCATTTCCCGCAGAAATTCAAATCCCGGGAAGCCGGGACAAAAAATATCCAATTCCCGGGATTCCGGGAAATCCCGGGAAGCGCTAAAAAGCTAAATTTTTCTAATTGGGTGGTAGAAAAATGTGTAAAAGTAAAACAGCACAAAAAATGCGCTATTGATTTTTATATTTCCATTATTTTTAATTAGAAAAACTTCAAAAATTAAATAAAAAAGAATACATAAAAACATAACAAAAATAAATTCATAATGCTAATTTTTAAACAATTTTTCAAAAAACTAGATTGTCAATGGCGCCAGCTTTCAATTTTGTCCGAATTTTCGTGACGAAACGTCCATTGAACCATCCATTGAACCATCCGTCCAAGAGAACCATTAAACATAAATTAAGAGAAATGAAGCGCAAGTTTTAGGTAGATTTCTCAGAAAAATCTACCTATTTTAACAGGCTGATTCTGAGTTAAGAGGTCTTAGCTATGATTATTTTTGTTATGACAATTTTTTTAAGAGGAATATCTTAATTGCGATTCTGTGAACGTTGTCATAAAAAACCTCATAATAATTCTACAAATATTTTGGAGATCTTTCAAACGGCTATTTTTATAAACAAAATTATTATAAAATGTCATACTTTCTTTTTAAATAAATTAAAGACATATTGAAATACCATATAAATTATTATTAAGAAATATAGTAATATTATATAATAGTTTTTTTTATAAAAATCAAGTTTATGTTTTGGAAAATTTTTTGAGATATAATAGTCCAGTAAATAAAGGTCGAAAAAGATCAAAAGCTCGCAAAAATCCTGTCACGGACGGGACCTGGCGGAAATTGTTGGTCTTACCGAGTACTTTGACGTGAGAAAAATTACCTTGGGGTTCCGACCCTAGGAGCCTGGAAAATGGCCCTCAAAGTGTCAGAAGTAGTTTCCGGGCCATATCTCCGGAAATATGGCAGTTAGGGCATTCCTGTTTAGCTAGAAATGAAGGTAAGCTAATTATCTACAGAAATGATCCTAATCATTTTTTTCGCAACATTGATACTTTTTGCAAAAACGAGTAGTGAAAAATTGTCAAATTTGAGTCCATGAAAAAACGCCAGGTTCTCATCAAATTTGAGAACTGAGGGCTTGGAAATACCCACAGCTCCATGTTTTGGCCTGAAAAATTTGACCTGCAAATGACAATGGCTTCCTCGTTGTATTTGCGAAATTATCGCGGCCATATAGGAGCATAGGAAGGATCAGTCGCGGTGCAAATATTGAGAAGGAAAATAACAAATAAAGGTCACATAACATAATAAATAAAGGTCACATAACGAATGTAAACACATGTGAATCCTTGACTAGGAGATTAAAGTTGCTTCTAACGAGTAGACGCCGGCGTCAGAAAAGATTCTTCAAGTTCATCTTCCTTTTCAAGCACTTTCATAACATAACGCACTTCAGCTTGCACTCCGTTCATTCGGGCCCTTGAAAATAAACATTGGAATCAAAACGAGTTGGAAAATTTTGCTGGACGCTGGCGTCCACCAAGATTCGTTCAGCTCATCTTCATGTTCAAGCACTTTTATAATTTTTCAAACTTCAACTTGCACTCATTTATGATAAAGTTGTTCCAGCATTGTAATGCTCAACAAATTTACCTCTGGGACAATCAAAGAGATTAACTGTTCCTTACCCTTGCTCCAAAAATTGAAACAGCAACATCAACTTTTAAACAGCACCAAATAATTTCCAAATAGCACCAAAAGTCCACTTTTTGTCCAGATTTTTTTTATAAATATTGATTTCCAACAAAACAGAAACTTTTCAGCAATCAAATGGTCTACAAAATGTTTTTGTATTTGCCTACATATTAAAATGATACTTTATTACTGTGATTTGCGGCCTTAAAGCATCACTTTTCAACTATTTATTTTGTTATCATAGCTACGTCCAAAAAAGTAAAAAGCATTTGTATTTGTTTAAATTCTATGAAAAATAAATTTTTTTATCAAAGCAACCCTTAAATTCAATTCAATTCATTCTCCAATTAAAATAGTTGTTATCATTTGTTGTCATAGCTACACAATAATTTGGAAAAAATAATAAATATTTTGTCAAAGGTTACTTGTTCTACATATTTTTATTTTAAAATTTATGAAATTTATAATTTTAATTTAGAATAAACAATATTTTTTAAAATATTTTGCTTGCGGCGAATAAAAAGTAGTATATGATGCACGGACGTAAGCTATGTTGGACTTAATGTGGGTGCAAACTCCATATCCGTCCAAAATCTTTAGCTTTACGTCCTAGCATCATAATGTACTATTGTTGACGATAAACAATAACAATATAAGTCCACGAGGGACGCGTGAAGCCAGTGTGTGTGTGCCATGTGTGCGCGGAACGATATTATACACGTAATATATGCGCCGCCACGTGAAGCAGAAAAAAAGAGGAAATTATCATAAATAATTTCAGAGAAACTTTTTCTATTTTTTTTTGTGGATTAAAAACAATGACATTATTTATATAAATGGAAAGCTGAGAACCTCAGCTTTACTTTTATATAAGTAACAATACCCAAGACATTCCTCGGAAAGAAAAAAAAGTGTCTGAAAAATTTGGCCAGTTTTTTCCCGTGTGGGCGTAAAATCAACTTTCAAAGAGCCCTGGAAATTTCTAAACAATTTGGAAAATACGATCGGAAACTAGACATTCTAAGCTACAAATTGGTGTAACTTATGAGGCACTTCAATAGACAATAAATCTTTTATTAATGATTTTCCGCGGACTTTTCGAAACTCCACGAAAGTCCTCAAAATGGAAATTAATAAATTCCCTTTTGTTTAAAAGTGCGAGAAAGCCACTATGGCAAACTTTCTGAGATGTTTCAAGACCCTCCCAGGTACAATAATCAAAAAAGAAATATATGAAAACACAATTTTTAAAAAAAATATGAATAAATTTAAAACAGCGTCAGAAAACCGGATAAAAAGAAACTTTGACCGCCGTTTGCACTCGCTTGCAAACGTTATAACAGGAATTTTATCACAGGGTGTGACAGGTACGGGTTTTTTCTTTCACATGAATTTTAAATCATCGAAAAATATTGAATTTTGACCGAGTTATCCGCTAATTTGTCCGCCGCTCCATAGTAAACACGTGTAAAGCGGCGTTCTGGCTCCATGATGAAGAGAAAAATGCAAGACAAGGTTCGAGTCCGTTATCTCGGAAACTATTGGGTTTACGATAAAAATGATTAGGATCATTTCTGTAGATAATTAGCTCACCTTCATTTCTGGCTAAACTGGAATACCCTAACTGCCATATTTCCGGAGATATGGCCCGGAAACTACTTCTGACACTTTGAGGGCCATTTTCCAGGCTCCTAGGGTCGGAACCCCAAGGTAATTTTGCTCACGTCAAAGTACTCGGTAAGACCAACCATTTCCGCCAGGTCCCGTCCGCGACAGGATTTTTGCGACCTTTTAACCTTTATTTACTGGACTAATAAATAATTTTTGTTTGTGAAAATATTCAACCGCCATTTTATTGATTGAATATCAATCTTGAAATATATTTTATTGATTTATGTACAATTAATATAAAATTATACCATATAATATATTGATTATTATTATTTATTTTGCAATAGATTTGTGAAAAAAATGATAGTTTTTCTTAAAGTTTATATAAAATTTGCACAAATAGAACAACATGAGACACCAAACTTTGATAGTGCAAATATAAAATTTTCAATTGCCATTTTATTTAAAATCATTATCAATATATATTTTGTTTTATATTTTTGATTCAAACTATAATAAAATATAGATAATTATTATAAATTTTATAATAATTACATAAATAATTCATAAGTAATATTTTATCCTTTATTAATATAATTTTTCATACAAGAATTCAAATAAAAAAATATGTAACATTAAATTATGATGCTTAAGATGACCATGTTTGATGGTCTTACGTTAAGAGGTTTTTTTTTGACATCTCACAGTTGTGACTACATACAGAATCGCATTTAAGAGGTTTTAGTCTTAACTAAGAGAAAAGTCTTTACTATGATTATTTTTACATCTGTGAGGGTATGTCAGAATCAGCCTGTAAGTTTGATTGGTTTTAATTTGTTGTGCTTATATGTGTCAAAAAAACCATACAAAAAAACCATGATACCATATGTGTCAAAAAAATATTTTCCTAATTTTGAACGAAATTAATTACTACAGAGGGAAAAGAATTAAAAACTCCTCGATTTTCGAGTGAGAAAACTTTTAATATCTTTGAAAAAAGTACAAAAAAATGTTAATAAAAATTAGCGGGATACCCGGGATCCCGAGGTGAAATCCCGGGAAAACGGGATGAAAATTTACCCCCGGGATCCCGGGGAAAACGGGATCCCGGGATCCCGTTTGAGAAACCCTACTCTCCACTCGCTGCACTCGTTTCGGGAAACTTCATCCTCGTGAAGAATTGCCTTTGTTCTAAGCTCATACAAGAATCTACTATTTTTCGATATAAAATCCATAAAAAAAATTTCAAACAAATCAAAACTGCGTCGGTCAGAAAGGTGTTCAGTTTGTAAAAGAATGACCCATATGTATTTATATTAGACTACATTAAGGTAATTTAAATTTATTGGGGATTTTTGAGATAAATTAAACTCAAGTAAATAAAGAAGTAATTGGAATTTTTTCAATTCAAAGCATTTAAATATATCATTAATTTGATTTTTTTTTTACGTTCTGCATTTTCTAAGAGCAAGCTTACCAATTAAACTTTTTTTCGTTTAAAATGTATTACGTAGATTCAATAAAAAAAAGGCAGTCTAAGGACTGCCGACAGAAATGAAAACTTAAAACTGTGTTTTTTGTATCTTCCTATTATTGTAGAATTGCAAATTAAAAATATGGAGGGGCTGAAATCTCACAGCTCTGAGATATCAAGACTTCGGTCTGGGTTAAGGATTTTGATATAGTTATAGCAAGGAGTTAATTCGCGCTGTATAATATAAATTAGTTATAGCTAGTCGTTCGCGCTATAAAACTTCAGTGCTTATTTCAGTTAATCCTAATTTATTTTCCTTCTCAATTTGTATAATAATTTTTTATAATATGTAAATAAAATCTGCAACTACAACCTTTATAATAATGTAACTGCTTATGTGTAATAATAATGTGAAATGTTGTTCAAACTTAACTCGTTACATTCGAGAAATTAAATATGTAACAGCGGTTGATCAAATGTATTTGCTTAGATTTCACTAAAACATTAGCTAGTAATAACTAATAAATAAATACTATAATATAATGATTCTCATAGACTCTTGATACCATAAAGATTCTTTTATTGCATATAATCTTTATATGGTAATTGTTTTATTTAATATAAAAACATTTATTAATATGGATAATATCCATAGAGAACATAACAGATTTAAAAGTTTATAAATCAATCTTACACAAAAATTAAATTAAAGAAAAACTTTTACTACTAAAAATGGAAAATAACATATTTTTTTGAAATAATCAAAACTATTCTTTTTAAAAAATACTTAAAAACTAACTTTTTGTTTTACATTTTTTAAACTACTCGATTAGATTTCATATTTAAATTTTTTTAGTTTTAATATACGCCACATACACCCCCTTACCAGTGATATTGATATACAGAAATATCATGATAAAAAGGTGTTAGCAATGTGTGACGTATAAAAGAAAATAAATATTTTGAAATAATTGCAAATCTTGCATTAAAAATTTATTTCGTTAACAAAAATTTTAATTTTGAAATTTGATAAATGATGTTAATAATTTAGAAGGCGGACGCGTGATCCGACCAGACCTCGTAACAGAAGTTTGAGGTTGTAAGTTAAATCGCACTGGTTTTTTAATTTTGATCGGAGTGCTCGAAATTGAAATTGAAGAAGGATCGGAGTTTGAGATGTGATCCTGTTCCGTAGAATTCGAAACAGGTATCGAAGAACTGTGCTGAGGATAACTAGATATTATTGGTGAATGGCTGTTCAGGGATCGTTCAGATTTAGTGCTATCCTGATAGCTGGGTTTTAATCTGTCGATACTAACTTTAACCATTCTTCCTCTAATATCTGTAGTGAAAGTTTTGTCATCACGATTGATGACGAGAAGGGTGAGCGAGCATCGTAGCATCGCTGAGTTGCTTTTTACAATTTGTAAAAGCTTGAAGAGAAGATTCTGACCAGTTAATAGGTCGTTTGTCGTTCTTTTTTGAGCCTTGTACGAAATAATTTAAAATGGCTTGAGCACCGGCAGCGTGAGGAATGAAACGTCGATAGAAATTGATCATTCCAAGAAATTGACGTAGTTGTTTGACCATTTGAGGAGTGGGAAAATCGAAAATAACATCCACTCGTTCTTTCGTTGGTCTAATGCCGTTAGAATAGATGGTATGACCTAAGAAATTAATTTCGTGTTGTGCGAAGCTGCACTTGTTAAGGTTAATGATCATACCAGCATCTTGCAATTTTTGAAAGATGACCTTAAGATGTCCTAAATGTTCGACATAGAAACTTAGATGCGACAAGTAGATCGTCTAAATAGACGAAGCAGAAATCTAAACCACGTAAAATGGTGTGCATATGTCGCTGAAACGTTTGACCAGCGTTTCTTAAACCGAATCCCATTCGTGTGAACTCGAAAAGTCCGAATGGTGTAGTGATAGCTGTCTTAGGAATATCAGACGGCTCAATAGGAATTTGGTGCTAAGCTCGCACTAGGTCGATAGTCGAGAAAATAGTGCAACCTGCAAGTTGTTGCGAAAAACCTTGAAGAAAAGGAATGTTGTATTTGTCGGGGACTGTGACTGTTATTTAAGCCACGGTAATCACCGCAAACACGAATACCACCTGTTTTCTTTTCGACCAAGTGAAGTGGACTGGACCATTGACTACTAGAGGGTCTACAGATTCTTTCTTCTAGCATATTTTTTTTTTTTTTTTTTTTTTAATAAAATGTGATGTGTAGTAGGCATTACAATATGTGTCACAACAACACATAAAAACCTTTTAAGACTAAGGTCCCACAACAACATGCGTTCTAAGGATGTTAATGGACGCAAATCTGTTTTTTTTTGGTTTTTTTTTAATATTTTTTGTTAAATAATGGACAACTAAACTATAAATCCTATCACATATAAAATATGACATAGGCCAATATTTCGTGATAGGATAGGGAAAATAAAAATAAAATAAGAGATAAAAAGCAAATTTGTTTTAAAAATTTGCAGGAACAAAACTAAAATTGGTTTGCCAATAGTCCAGCTAATGGCATAATCCTTGATTATGGGACGCAGTATATTTTTCAATGATTAAAGCTCAGATATATAGTTATATGAAAGCTCGTTTCTTCGAGCAAGCTACAGCGTTCCAGCATCAAGGAATATTAATTAGCTAAGATTGAGAGTGCTACCGTTGACTGAATACAGTTCATCCGCCAGCACCCCTAAGATATCACCTTGGCTAGTGATATCTCATTGCTATTGCCAGTGGCATGTGATATCTCACGTTAACTCATGTGCCAATAACAGGGACTGGAGTGCGCGGGGTTGTCACACCCGTGGATCAAAAAATAGAAAAAAATTAACAAATTAATAAAAACTGATCCCTCCATGCGTATATAGTCAAATTCAGTCTTTGCAGCTTTAAGTTTGTCAGCTGCTAGTCTGCGAGTTTTGCAGGAGACGAGAGGTCCAGTAGTTATAATCGCATGTGTCACATTGTGTTTCACAGCTGAAGAGAAACCCGAGTCAAAGGTTAATTCTTTGAACTCGTTTAAAAGCTCGGTAATTTCACGAGGAAATTTATCATTGATAAGAACGGACAATGAAGGAGTAGAGATAGGAGCTGTGACTGCTGATGTGAAAATATCAGACAGTGGGTCGATAATTCGTTTCTGTTTAATATCAACCAGAATACCGCATTTGTTTAAAAAGTCAGCGCCAATTATCGGAACAGAGACACTGGCACACTAATTTTTTTGGTAAAAAAAACTTAAAAACTGTTTTTTTGTTTTACATTTTTTAAACTACTCGATTAGATTTTATATTTAAATTTTTTTAGTTTTAATATACGCCAGTTTTCAGCAAAAAATTTTTATGAGGACATGTTTTTTAGTTTTGGGCAGCGATGTATATCAAACATAACTCTTTGTTAAAGTACAAGTATTGTTTTATCTCTGTTTAGAAATGTATTACAAAACTAACACGAAACATCAATATGTTGCCGGAAAATTATAATCAAAATTCCAAAAATATTGGTAAACTAAATATAATCAAACTTTTTTCAAAATTTCAAAAATTTAGAATAAAATCAAAAATTAAAACTTTTTTCAAAATTCTAAAAATATTGCAAAAATTATAACAAAATCAAAAAATGAAACTTTTTTCGAAATTCCAAAAGTATTCCAAATATTAGAATGAAATCAAAAATTTAAACTTTTTCTAAATTCCGATAATAATCCAAAAATTCTTAAAAATTCAAACTTTTTCCAAAATTCTAAAAATATTGCAAAAATTATTACAAAATCAAAAATTGAAATTTTTTCAAAATTCCAGAAATTGTAATAAAATCAAATATTAAAAATTTTCCAAAATTCTAAAAATATTGCAAAAATTATTACAAAATCAAAAATACAAACTTTTTCAAAATTCCAAAAATATTTCAAAAACTATAACAAATTCAAAAATTTCCATGTCTAATTTCATTTTCAATTACATTTACGTCATAAAAACAGTTACATTTTTTTCCCAAAAAATTAGTTAAAAAAAAATGGAATCATTTTTTGACACACTTGACATTATTTTTTTGACAAACTTATAATGCCATAATTCTCAATAATAATAATAAAATTTCATTTCAAACAAACAATTTTATTGTTTTCCAAAAAATTGGGTAAAAAAATAAATAAAAACTTTCTTTTGACACACTTGACAACATTTTTTGACAAACTTATAATGCCATAATTCTCAATAATAATAATAAAATTTCATTTCAAACAAACAATTTTATTGTTTTCCAAATAATTGGGTAAAAAAATAAATAAAAATCTTTCTTTTGACACACTTGACAACATTTTTTGGACAAACTTATAATGCAATAATCTAGTTTTTGATCTCACATACCAATCCCTACCATCAAGATTTCTCCAAATTTAATGTTCCTACTCGTAATCACTTAAAATGAACGTTTTTTAAGCCAAAAATATGAAAATTTGCTATTTTTGACACACATAATGATTTTTTGACCCACTTCCGGTACAGTTATCGCACACAGCGTCCTTTCGGACCTGTCCCTTGAGTATACCTATTTTAAGAAAAACATTTTTTGAAATCCCTCCAGCGGTTTTCCCTGCGGCGTAGGTAATGACGGGGCATTCATGAGCACATGAATATAATACTTAGGTCTTTCAGACCGAAGTAATTTCAGAATCTTTAAATTAAAATCATTAAAATTATTCTGGGTTTCACACCTATCAGCATTTCAAGCAACTATTATATGTGGAGGTCTACACCAAAACGCTACATTTCCATTTTCTTTAAAAAATAAATTGTGCACTTAGCTCGGCTCCAATTTCTGAATTCGATCGAAAACTCAAAAATGTATCTATGCTTAAATTAGAACTGTTTTTCCCCTTTGTAGAATAAAGCTTGCTTTAGACATAATGTAATCAGTGTTATGACATGATCAAATTTTCTTGAACTGCGTTGGAAAAATGTAATAGTGGAAATGTAGCGTTTTGGTGTGGACCTCCTCACATACATTTTTATATTTAAAATAATCAAAACATTTTTATATGATAAATTTGGGTCTATCAACACCTTAGAAAGCATGTTGTTGTGGGATCTTGTTCTTAAAAGTTTTTTATGTGTTGTTGTAATACACATTGTAATTTCTACTGCCAAACACATTTTATTTAAAAAAAATAACGCTTCAACAAAGAATATTCCAAAAGTAAGACTAAAGGATGGTATCGTTGATTGAAAAACTTCATCCGCCAGCACACCTAAGATTTCACTTAGGCTAATGAGATAGCACTGCTCTTACCAGTGCTATACGATATCTCAAGATAACTCATATGCCAAAAGCAGGGACTAAAGTACGCGTGGTTGTCACACCCATAGATTAACAATTTTAAATTTTACAAAGCTTCCTGCCTAAAGCTAAGTAAATTCATTGGTATTAATGCGCATTGTTGCCGTTTGCAAATCACTTTCAGCTACGTGCCACCATTTTTAATTAGTTTATTTATCATGATTGCCATCCATTTCTAATCATACATAAGCTATGCTTCTTTGTATAGAATTTGTGCGATTTCCGTCTCGTAATTTTGAACTTTAAATCGATATAATCGATGTTATCAAGTATCAAGTTACAACTATTAAATCTTCACTTAATTTTAGAAACATGTGTTACATACCATTCCAAACCAACAACATATTTCGTGTAAATGATAAAATTTGTAGCAGCATGTGTTAAATTCCAACACATATAATTTTATATACAAATTTAATTGTTTCAGGTTAAACTTTCTTTCTAACGTTATTTTTAATTTCATAAAAAAACATTGATCAAAGCAAACTGCCGTTTAAAACGATATTTTAATAAAAACCAAATTAAATAATTACAACATTTAGGCAAAATCTCTTAAAATTATAAGGGCCCCGATGTGCAGCTTTTGAAAATAGAAAATTTTCCACTTACCTTTGGGCTAGTGTACACAACAACTTCCTAAATTTTCATGATGATTAATGTATTAATGCATAAAGGACAAATCGACATACTTTCAATTTTATATATATTCAATATTTATTTAGCATGATGACTCGACTTGAATGCAAATTGCAAAAGACAGTAGCAATTTAACTTTAAAAAACTGCGTTATAGATCAATTTTTTAAAATTCGTAAAAGAGATTTTTATTAGTTTTATGAATTCATGAATTAAAAATAAATATTAAAATTTAATAAATTTAATGTATTTATTAAAAATAAAAAAAAACAATAAAAAAATGAACCAGTCCAGGAATTGAACTCACGACCTATAGAACATCAGTCGAGCGCGATATCCACATTGCAATTTGAAATATGTTCCTGATTTAAAAATGGTAACGCGAATATATAAATTTTTCCCCATCGAAAATTGCACAATTGCACAACGCTTAAAGAAGTTTTCACTTCAAAAAATAAATAAAACAAATTTAGAAAACACACTTTAAGAGGAACGAGCTAAAATGTAAGTTTTGCAACGACACAACAAACGATGTGATCCTACAAACGTTATGTCTTTTATATAATTATATTTTCTTTGAAATTGAAAGAATAAATATTACATTTAAATAGTATTTAACACATCTTTGCATAGATGCAAACATTAGATTTATAAATATTAGTATTTTTGATAAATAAATAATTCCCACATTTGTTACATAAAATACATAAAAGTGGGTGGTGCAGTTAGTGTAGAAAAAATATGAATGTTTATAGTCTCTTGTTAGAGATTAATATTACTAGTTTACAAATTTTGAACTTTTTGTCTAAAAAATAAACTTTTCTTATGGATTTGGACCTGCTGAGCACAAATTCCATATTCATTTTTTCAGGTTAGCTGTTGTTTGCGTTATAATCCTGCAAAACCATTTTTTTCGATAAAAAAGAAGGTTAGTTCGGATCGCATATTTAGATAGTAAAGATGCTAGTAAACATTTTGTGCTACGTTTTGTAAGAAGCCATGAATTATTCTGAAAATTACACTCGAAAAAAATAAAAAATTTAGGATTTTTTATAAAAAATTCATATCCAACGCCATAAATTTGATTGTAACTTAACCAAACAATGAAACATTTCTTTTAAAATGAAAAACACAAATATTGATGAAGGTTGCACCAAGTTATTCAGGTTTTTTCCAAAAAAATTCAAAACTCAAAATTTGGAAAAACAATTTTTTTACTAAGAATAATTTGAATTCTGCCACATAATTGATTTACGTATGAGTTGTTATACAGATTTTCGAATAAAAACTGCGAGCTATTTTAAGTTTTCCTTATTTCAACCGCGTTTATGTATTTTTTCTTTTCTTTTAGTGAAGCATCTTAAATAATATTTCACAAGTTCAATCGTTCGCAAACATCAGTTAAAAATATTTTAAAATAGCAAATTGTAAAGTTAAATGAATATAAATGGTGCCGTCAAGAAGTTTCAAGTGTGAAAAATTCATTTTGTTTTATTTGTGGAAATAACATAATACATATTGCTAAAAAATCACTAAATTTATAAGAATTTCAAATCTTCATTACTTCGGTAAAGAATCGCATGAAGATAAACCGTGGATGCCGAAAAATAGTTACGTAAACTGCAACTTAACACATTAAGGATGGCACAACAAAGAAAATGTTCATTTAACGTTTTGACTTTGAGTTATCGACCAGGCTTTGATCATAACTAAATTCTTAATTCTAAAATTTGTATAAAAACTCATAAATAAATCAATTATGTTGCAGAATTTAAATTATTCTTAGTAAAAAATTTTTTTTCCAAATTTTGTGTTTTGAGTTTTTTGGGAAAGCCTGAATTACTTGGTGCAACCTGCAACTAAATTTGTGTTTTTTATTTTAAAAGAAAGGAAATTGAATTAACTGTAGACTCCAAGAAATTTACAAAATTTGATAGATGATCAGTTAGCCCTTTGAAAAAAAATTAATTTATTGTTTTTATAATTAATTTTTAAATAAAACTATTAAAAAAACTTTTTAAAGATGGCGCTAGGGTCGAAGATCAATTGCAATTAAATTAATTTTTTTTCTGAAACTAGTTCTATTTTACTCTAAAATATATCAAATTTACAAAGAGGCATTAGTTTTTGTTCTTGAGATATTTAATTTTAAAGATTTTTAGTACGACTGAATTTCGAATTTTTCTTCATTTTTTCAAACAACTTCCATTAACAAAAAATTTTAAAATCAATTAAATTTTAACTTTTTTTTTTAAATATAGCTCTAATCTTTCTTTAAAATAAATCAAATTTACAAAGGGGCGTTAAATCGTGTTCTTGAGATATTTAATTTTAAAGATTTTTAGTCCGTCTAAAATTGTATTTGTTCATTATTTTTTCGAACAATTTATATCATCAACATTTTTTAACCACTGAAGTACGAGAAAATAATGAACAATTAGCATTTGCAACTATGCACTTTAAAAAAATTTTAAAATAAGTTTTTTTTTTATTTTGTCCATACTACTTACATGTCAAGTTTCAGGAAAATCAAAAATGGTCAAGTTCAAATTTCGACTTTTTCACCTGCGTAGATCACGTTTTTCATCAATTTTAAGTTCTTTTATAACATATGAGATGGTGCAGTGCGCCTATTTCCGTTTTTTATATTAATTTAGATCAGTTTTTTGTATTTTGATCAATATTTTATATTCTGAACTTTATTCGGTATTGCAAATAATTAAATATTGTGTATCACAAAAGCGAATTAAGAATAATCTAAAATTTGAATGCAATGTCAAAATTTTTTTTGTTTTTTATGTGCTTGCAATCAAAACCTCGGATATTCTTCAAGCCCAATTTATTGACGCCGTATTAAAAACACAATGAACATTGCCATATGCAAAAACTTTAATTAGTGCTTGTAATTAAATTTTTAAAATTTTTTTGTATGGAGTTTTATTTTTCTAGATGGCGTTATTGGCATTAAGGTGATTTTTTGAATTTTATTTTTGATTGAGTTTTAATTTAAAAATGGCGCTAAGTTCATGATTTTTTCTGTGCTTAAAAACGAATCAGGCTTGCATTGGGGCTCTGTTGCAATACAAAATTTTTTTTGACTAACTACTAGCGCTTTTAACTGATAGATGAATTATTGAATAGCATGCATATATAAGTCACTTTCCAATCGAGTGAATTACTGAATCATTCACTTAAACTGAATTGTATTCCGGAATTTGCATGTTCCAATTGTAATATTCAGTTCATACTGAACGTAAACTGAGCTACTACAGAACTGAATCGAATTGAATAAAGTGAAGGAAAAAATAGGTTCTTCAGTTCAACATATCCTTATTTTTTTATTTACGGATTGTGGTCTAACGTTAAAAATAATAAAAAATTAATTCGGTACATATTTGTTTGTGTCTAAATTTTCAATTTTGGTTATGTATCTTTTAAATGTCAAAAAATTGCTGTTTCTGTTGTTTTAGCTCTATTTTTGATGATTTACTGAATATTAGACCAATTGACTACAATCAATTCCTTCAGCAATTCACTCGTTTAGAAAGCGGCTATAATGGAAAGCTTTGAACAAAAAAATTTACGAAATACTTTAATTTTTATATTCGTTATATACAATTTAAGGGCATTTTTCGTCCATCATTCTTATGTGTCAAAACAAGGAAATATGCATAATTTTTGCTTAAAAAACGTTCATTTTAAATGATAATGAGTAGGAACAAAGAATGTGGAGAAATTTGGACGGTCGGGATTGGTATGTGAGATCAAAAACTAGATTATTGCATTATAAGTTTATCAAAAAAATGTTGTCAAGTGTGTCAAAAAAAAGATTTTTATTTATTATTTTACCCAATTTTTTGGAAAAAAATAAAATTAATAATTTGTATGACATGAAATTTTATTATTATTATAGAGAATTATGGCACTATAAGTTTGTCAAAAAAATAATGTCAATTGCGTCAAAAAATGATTTCATTTATTTGTTTAGCCCATTTTTTGGAAAAAAATATTGCTGTTTGTATGATGTAAATGTAAATGAAAATGAAATTGGCTATGGAAATTTTTGAATTTGTTATAGTTTTTGAAATATTTTTGGAATTCTGAAAAAAAATTGTATTTTTGATTTTGTAATAATTTTTGCAATATTTTTAGAATTTCGGAAAAAGTTTTAATTTTTGATTTTGTAAGAATTTTTGGAATATTTTTAGAATTTTGAAAAATTTTATATTATTGGTTTTATTATAATTTTGGAAAAAGTTACAATTTTTGATTTTGTTATAATTTATGCAATATTTTTAGAGTTTTTGAAAAAGTTTTAATCTTTGATTTTGTAATATTTTTGAATTTTTTTTTGGAATTTTGTTTGAAAAAAGTTTGAATTTTTGATTTTATTTAATTTTTACAATATTTTTGAAATTTCGTAAGAAATATGAATTTGAGATTTTGAAATATTTTCTCGAAACGCTAAATGGAGAGATTTTGAGTAGTTTGCTGATTATATAATCTTTTCACTAAATTATGTTAATTTATGATCTGTTATAATTTTCCGACAACGTATTGATGTTTCGTGTTAGTTTTGTAAAACATATCTAAACATAGATAAAAAATACATGTACTTTAACAAAAATATATGTTTGATATAGATAGCTGCCCAAAACTAAAAACCATGTGCTCATAAAAGTTTTTTGCCGAAAACTATATCAAAATCCTTAACCCAGACCGAAGTCTTTATATGTCAGAGCTGTGGGATTTCATCCCCTGCATATTTTTAATAAGGTATTTCCTTGATACGGAATTTTATTTTATATTGTATTTCGTTACATTTTTATTAAAATAAGGTGACCAGAATATTTTCAAACCAAAAGATGACATTTGTTTGTATCTAAACATCTCCCCCCCCCGCTATCTCCAGAACAATTGAGTAAAATAAAATCTCCATATGAAATAAAAATAAACATTATTATAAAATTATTAAAATATTGATATTTGGAGGACTTATGAACTTCTTTCAATAGGATTTTACTTGGACTCACCCTCTTTTACAAATTCTGTGTATGATTTCTTTTCTACTGCCTTGAGTCTGAACACATTTAATTCAAATTTGAGTCTTTTCAAATATTGTATATCATTAATAAATGAAAATACTCTTTCTACATATGCGTTCATGGGTCATGGTAGACCCAAAGAATTTTGATATATTTTGAAATTTCGGAATAAATAATGCATTCTGTACTAAAATGATTGAATATTTCAACCTATCGTTGGACATGCTCGAATTGATTTACATTCCACAACGACAGCTTTCAATAATCACAAAACATATTAATTTTTCTAATTTCATTAATTCATAAATATGCGATATGATAGAAAAGATGACTTAAGAGATGCTGTGTAGATTTTTGTAAAAGATGACAAAAAGATGGCATTATTTTAAAAGATGGCAATCGTTCGTAAAAGATGACTGTCATCTTCAAAAGATGACGTCTGGTCATCTTAGTTATAACCGTAACAATATATTTTTTAAAATAATGTAATGACGGGCCTATTTCTATCTAAAGAAATTCTCTAAATGATTTATTATTTAATTTCGGTTTCGGCCTTATTTAAATTCATTATCTTAAAATAATCCATAGCAACAAACATACAAACATTTATGTGTGTTACAATTCAATCAACCAATTTTTTATATTTTCTCAGTTAATTGCTTTGATACGTCACACAAGCAGTAATATGTAGATGTTTCTATCTACTTAAATAATAAATTTTGTTATGTAAAACTTTTGTCATAGTATGTGTAGATATAATACGACTGTTCATATTTATAAAAAGCAGAATGGTTGTCTGAAGTTGTAGAGGAAAATATTTTCTCGTTTGACTAGAATTGTTTATTTAGAAGATATATGGTTTAAGATGATGTGATATATGGTTTAGATATTGACAATGGTGTGACTTGCATTTTATATTGATATGGGAAATCTTCAAATAAAATGATGTTTGTGTGCGGAAGTGTAGCTATAAAGAAACAAAAGATAGAGCATCTAGCTTGATCATTATGTAAATTTGAGTCAAACAGTTTATTATGTTTAGTGTATTGTGCCACAAGTTTTGTTATCTAAAATTTAAATCGACTAATTTGATGAAGATAATTTATAATGAAAAAATAAATTGCAAAAATAAAAATGTTAATAGCTGGCCGGTAATGTTCAATCGAGTGAATATAGTCCTGATAGTTGTATATAAAGCTGCAAAAAGAATGTTAAATTAGTTTAAAGTCTAAATCTATCCAGTTGCATTAATTTATTCAATTTATATCATCTATAATGAATTTACATGTTCTACTTGTTATTGATTGTTGATTAATGGCAGTTAATCCGAATTATATTGTTTAACTATCTGAATATATGATTGATATTAATTATGCTCTACAGTTTGGTGAAAAAATCATAAAAACTTTTCTGGGGGTTTTTGTGAGCAATTAAACTTAAGTGAGGAAATAATTTGATTTTTTTCAATTCGAAGGTAAGGTTGGAAATATCTCAGATATAAACTCCATTTCTTATTTACTTGAGATTGATGAATTTGAACCTCCTGTTCAGTGCTACGCTTAAAATTACGCCACTGAGGCGATGACTATTTTGAAGTTGAAACTTCATCATCACTTATTTATTTACTTAAGTTGAATTTTTTTACTGTCATTAGACGGCTCGTTATAGAAATGTATAGAAATTAAATTTTTTCTGTTAATTTTTAGACATTACTTGAATATTTCTATTCCATTTAAGATCCTAAGTCATAGTGTTTAGTCATTATTGATTCATTCCATTTGCCAATCAATGTGAAATCAATGGTTGACATATGGTCAATCATAGTCATACATGCATGCATACATAAAACTTATATTACGGAAGAAAATCGAATTTTATCGCAATAAAATGGAGATGTGGATCATCTGATATCCTTATTAATGTTAGCTTTTTGATTTAATTTACATAATTTTTTTTTTGTTTCTAAATTGTTTTGTATTCAACATTGATTTGTTTTTATATAGGTCTTTATTTGAAAGTATAACAGATTTCTCAATACAGGTCTATACTATAGATATAGATTCAGTATTTTTCCGTTAGTATTTCTGTTATAAAAGGGCCAGACTTTACAATACGAAAGACAATGTGTAAATATGTTCATTGGTGTAGAATTTTAATTCACTAGATTTAAATAAATTATACTGAATAGTGGTAGATATATAAATTCAAATAAAATCAAAAAATTTTAATTGGTGTTATTGGCCATCTCCAGCTCCACTAAGTGGAAATTGTCATCTCAACTCGTTGATCACTACAATTATTCATTCAATGCTAGCTTAGATAGAATATGAAAAAAATTAAACATTTTATCAAAAATCAGACTAAGAAATGCATTAGAATTAGAAATTGTATAGAAAACAGGAATTTCCAACGATAAATAAGAATTTTAGTTAAAAATAGCTGCGGCATAGTGCATAGCGTGTCTTACAACGTATTCGAGTCATATGGTACTGATGGGAAAGGTTTGCATTCTAATGTCTTTTTTACGGAACTCTTTAGGACAATTTATATCCATATATTCATGAGAATCAAGTGCCTACTAATTTTAGCTATTTTGTATTCGACTACATTTACTCGAAACATTTTCAATCGAGTTTGTTATTTTTTATTGGAATTGGAATATTGAAAAATATTGAAATTTTATTATGTGAAATTTAAAGCAATATTGATATGATTGTTTTTCTAAAAAGAATAACTGTTTTTTTGTCTGTAAGCAAAAACCGTGTAAAGAAAAATATACGAATAAAACACAAATATTGAAATTCATAATCTTTTCAAACGAGTATATAAAATGAATTTTAAAATTGTGAAAACAATCAGAAAAATATTATTGAAATGGAATACTCTTACGACAGATATAAGATAAATATAGAGTATTTTTTTAAAACTATAAATTTAAATTTTTTGTTGAATGAGATTATAGTATACTATTATTTTGCTTGAAATGTACGAGTAACAAGAAAAAAGCTCAATAGTAAAAAGACAGTAGGTAGATTTTGTTTACGAAAGCTTTTCATTGACATTTTGTCTAAACCTCAACCTCATATTTCATACACAATAAAACATATTCCAACTAATATCACCTACTCAAACTTTATCTCTCACAATTTTAATTAATTTCTTAAAACTAATCCTTTTACAATAACAAATAAAATTAATGAAAAATAAATACGAAGATGTTATCAGAAAAAAGAAAAATGTCTTATACTATGTGTAAGATATTTTATTATTCTTACTAAAAATTATTACTAATCATTGTTTTCATGTTTTTGATGTCAGTACTTTAATTATTACTTTCATTTTGTGCAACGACAAAATAAATATAGGATTAAAATTTCGTTTTCTTGTTATTCTTGTTAACCGTATTTAAGGATTTGTTTAAAGGATTATAAATATTTCAAGTGTGAGAGTTTTAATTATATATAATTAGAAAACAAATCAGATATCCCTGGCGGTAGTCAAACAGATAGTTTTTAAATCGGAAGGTATGGGTTCGATAGGTAAGCTTTGTTGGAGAGTATACGTAAAGTCGGAAAGACAAGTTTTATAAACTGTGGAACTTGTAGTGCTAAAATGAGATTGAATTCTTTGTATGGTTTATTTCAATAATTATAATTTTTCTTAACTGATTCTCTGAGCTAAACATAAATTGTACTTTACTGAATACATGCATATGTACTGTCAATCTCATTAAAGATAGTTTTGGATATTCTAATTACTAATTAATTTCATCAGTTAAAAATTCGATTTATCAAGAGCTGAAATAACTGAACATCAAAAATGAACATCAACAGTCTCCTAATTATTTTGCGAAGGTTTCCTTTTGAACTCAAATAAAATGTGATTGAACAGAACATAAATTATGATTTATCAATTCTTTTTATATGATTGACCACAGCAAGCTTTGGGCAGGTGCTCAATTAAAGTTCTGGGCAACCGTAGTCCGTAGGCTTGCTAGAATGTGTGTTCGGACCTAAAGAAATGTAATGCTCACTGTATTAACGCGTAATCAATAATTATACAATCATTGATAATATCGGAGTGACTTGAGTGATCCATTATAAGTATAAATTATTTTTGTATTTTTAAAAAACTGTAAATCCTTAAACTCACTCAAACAAAAAAAAAAAATAAAACAAAACTTTTCACTTTTTAAAATAATTATTTTTATTTTAAAATGCAAATTTAATTTCAATTCTTTTTTTTTATTAACTTAACTACATGTTTCGAGATACAATATCTCATCTACAGGTTGTTTGTACAATTAAAGAAATTATGGCCTCAATACTAATATTTATACCTAAAGAACTTATTATCTACTTTTTTGAATTTATGGTTCTGGGTGTAAACTAATTGATGGAAAATTAAACAATTAAACAAAATTAAAAAAAGTTAAAAATAAATAAAAATCAAAAACAAAAAAAGGATTAAAATACAAAACAAAGAGAATAGGAACCAAAAAAAAAATTTTTCATATATAAAAAAAAAAAAGTCAGACAAGTGCGAATAAAATTCGCTCGTCAAGGGTTCCGTGAATGTAAAGAAAACAATATCAAAATAATTTACATAAAGTTGTGTTGTAAAGGGTTTATATTGCCAGACCATAGACACATAAAAACTAAATGGTTCATCGTAAATATCAATAGTTAATCTCAATCTCATCTAAATTGATCGAAATGATATAAAAAATATTACTTTAGGTTAAATGATATCCATAGCTATTTATGGTAGCTAAGGAACGACTCAATTCTGTTAAACAACGACGAAATTTAGGGGTGGAGTGGTGTTAACGCTAAAAATAGGACTTTTTGACAATAATTCAAAAACTGTGCATCGCAAGATTCTAAAATAATTGTAATGTTTCTTAATTTTGGTGTTCTTTCAAATGACACTCATGCGAGCCAAAAAATCTTTTTTTCACGATTCCCCACTCCTATCCCCTAAACACGTAGAATTAAAACTACTTGAGGCTTCGCTATATTTTTCGTAAAGGGTTTATCAAATTTCCTATCTCTATGAATTTTTTCAAATTTTTCTGTCAATCAATGAAGAAACGTATAGGGGGGGGGGGGGGGGGGGGTTACCAACTTTTTGTTGCACTTTTTTGAGAATAATTCAAAAACGGTGCATCGCAAAATTCTAAAAAAATTGTATTGTTTTTTAATTTTGGTGCTCTATCAAATGACATCCCACTCATGCGGGTCAAAAAACAATTTTTCACCCTTCCCCACTCCCATCCCCTAAACACATAGAAATAAAATCACTTGAAGCTTCGCTATATTTGTCGTGTTCCATAGAATTATAGGCTCATCGCTTTACTAAAATTTTCAGTTCTTTCTATAGCAACAATTTGTTTGTGTTAGATTACATAAGTTCGACATTTAGGTCGGTTTTAACAATATTTAAAATTAACAAACGATCAATGTTTGACTTAAACAATAGCATATTAAACAAATATTAACCCTAAAATAATTGCAGGTTATCGAACTTACCATTCAATTAAAACTCAACATTTTCTAAAGTTATACAAGAAATTTATTAAACCAGTAATTATGAATGGATTACAAACGTGGATCTTAACACAAACTAACAAATCACATCAATCTGATTTGAACCTTGAGAATTTACGCCACCTTTTGGGCCCACTTATGGCATACAATACAATACAATATACAATAGATAGTAAAGAACCGTGATAATTTTGAAATAAAGTCTTCTTTCTTTTGGATAACTGGTTATATTCACTCTAAAAGAGTTGCAAATTAAGAATTGCTCTAAGAATCAGTATAAAGGATGACATGACTAAAAATGTACACGCCAGTCCCACTCGATATTGCTATTCGGGTTAAAAAAGCTTTATTTCACCTTACCATTCCTACCCTTTCAAAACGATTAATAAATATTTGATACACGGGGGGACGGTCTGAATTTTGAACATTTTTGATCATAACTCAAAAACTGTGCACCGCAAAATTCTAAAAAAATTGCAATGATTTTTAAATTAGGTGCTCTTTCAAATGACACTCCATTCGCTTGGGTCAAAAAAAGTTTTTTTTTACCCTCTCTACCCCCGTGCCCTAAACACACAGAAATATAATTATTTGAGACTTCGGTATAATTTTCATACAAAATTTACCAAATTTCCTAGCTCTGTGAATTTTTTCAAATTTTTCTGTCAATCAGTGTCGAAACGTAGGGGGGGGAACGGTTTGAATTTTGCACTTTTTTGTCCATAACTCAAAAACTGTGCACCGCAAAATTATAAAAAAAACTGCCACGAATTAAAAATTAGGTGCTCTTTCAAATGACACCCCACTCGCTTGGGTCAAAAAAGTTTTGTTTTACCCTCTTTACCCCGGTTCCCTAAACACTCAGAAATATAATTATTTGAGACTTCGGTATAATTTTCATACAAAATTTACCGAATTGCTTAGCTCTGTGAATTTTTTCAAATTTTTCTGTCAATCAGTGTCGAAACGTAAGGGGGGGGGGGGACGGTTTGAATTTTGCACTTTTTTGTCCATAATTCAAAAACTGTGCACCGAAAAATTCTAAAAAAACTGCAACGAATTTTAAATTAAGTGCTCTTTCAAATGACACCCCACTCGCTTGGGTCAAAAAAGTTTTTTTTTTACCCTCTTTACCCCGGTCCCCTAAACACTCAGAAATATAATTATTGGAGACTTCGGTATAATTTTTATACAAAATTTAGCAAATTTCCTAACTCTGAATTTTTCCAAATTTTTCTGTCAATCAGTGTCGAAACGTAGGGGGGGAACGGTTTGAATTTTGCACTTTTTTGTCCATAACTCAAAAACTGTGCACCGCAAAATTATAAAAAAAACTGCAACGAATTTTAAATTAAGTGCTCTTT